>CM021100.1:59098370-59154986 GCA_007115665.2 Sequoiadendron giganteum | reverse complement strand
GGCATGCTCAGTCTTAGTTAGTTTTAATTTCTTGTACCACCTGCTGAAGAAGTGGAAGAGGCTGGCTTGCCGCCTATTGGATTTCTGTAATGCATTATTACATTGTGTTGATCGGCTGAGCCGTCACAAGATCATGGATCCTCTGACCATATGCTCGCCCCTCCTCCCATATCGGGTCTTAGGGCGCATTCTTGGTTAGAGTTATCAATTCTGCCAGTTTTTCAATACTGCTAACGACCCCCTACGAGTATGCTCTCACCTTGCCCTTACTGGGATCTGGGTTGATCAGAAAGTCAAGGGTTCCCTTCAGCTGGTTTATGTTTGCACTAATGCTAATGGGTGAATTTAGCTGTGTAACAAAATGAAAAAAATTGGCCGGTATATTTCAGTGGTATCAAAGCTATGATTCTGCCAGCCTGTGGTCTAGTGAGTTCAGTTTCCGATGAGTGACAGAGCCCATAGATACTACACCAGAAGTCAGGCGGGAAATCCGCCATATCAGTTTCCGCATACACCAGAGGCAGACACTTTTTCTGAGGCACTCAGAGAAACAGGGCAAACAATTGACAGAGGTAAAGCAGTTGCAGAGATGGCAGAGAGTAACAAACAACCCACGGACGATAGAGATGACAGAATGGAGAAGAAGTTTGACGGGATGATTGACATGCTGGGACGCTTACTTGCCAAAATGGATCAGCAAGCTACGAACAATTCCCCCCTTAATCAAAACAACTCCAACGGTGAACACAGTGGAGTCAATGGGAACAATGGCAGTGGGAGAGATAGAACCATTGGACAACATGATGCCACGTCTAGAGGATCAGCCTCTAGGCCCCTTTTTCCCACATTCACTCAAAGAGAAGAAACCCAAGTTGAAGTTGCAACGAATTATGCCGATGACACCAAACAGGCTTACTTGGAATATGACTCTTTCCCTCCTAGCCTTAAGGAGCTGTGGTCTTTTGACCAATTCATTAATCAGAGGAACCGGAGAAATGGTGGAAGAAATGAATTCAGAGGTCCTATGGGTCCTAGAACGGATTACCAACAAGCTCTCGGGAAGGTGTCCTTGGCCCACTTCGATGGAAGTGATGCATGCACAGCTAGAGGATGGGTGCAGAAACTGGATAATTACTTATCCTTGAGACCTATGGCGGAAGAAGACGCAATCAAATTTGCCACCCTACACTTGGAAGGTGCTGCCCATGAGTGGTGGTATCATGGTTTGGTCACCCTTGGCCACAACCTAATTAGAACATATGGAGAGTTCACTAACAAGCTGATTGGCAGATTTGACACTAAGGATCTTGAGGTGAAATTTAGGGAGCTTGCTCAGCTGAAACAACATGGTTCCTTGGAATCATACATTGGGGATTTCCAAAGGCTTTCTGTGATAGTGCCCAACATCACCGAAAGAAGATTAGTGGTGCTGTTTTCAGAAGGTCTAATGGAGCCATTGAAAGGATGGGTAAAGGCTTTTGACCCACCCAGTCTTGAAGAGTCTATTAAAAAGGCTAGAAACATGGAGTTGTCCGCACCTAGGCCCAAATTTCCATCCAAGCCTTTTCCCCATAGACAAGACAAAAGGCATCCTCCAAATCAGCACAAGAAATTTCCTCCTCGATTGGATGATGATGCTAGAGAGAAGCTAAGGAAAGAAGGGAAAGTGTTACACATGCAAAGAACCTTGGACAAGGGGACACAAATGCTATGGAAGAGGCCATTCTAACCATATGGAGGCCTATTCTGATTATGGATCAGAATCTGATCACTTGGAGCAGCATTCAGAGTTAGCTGAAAGTGATGAAGAACGTGAGCTCAAGGTGATTGAAGAAGAACAAGGGGGTGAGGGCATCTTTGCCCAACTCTCAAGTTTCCAAAAGAACGAGTCCTTCAAGCTTCGTGGCTCGATTGGGAAGCATCGTGTGATTGCCTTAATTGATACTGGAGCAACACACAATTTCATTGATGAGGGATTAGTTGCAAAGAAGAACCTCAAGACGAAAGAATTTGAAAGCTTCAAAGTGATGGTTGCTGATGGGTTCCACATTGCTTGCACTCACAAAGTTACCAACATGTCCTTACAGTTAGGTAACCATGAAGTCAAAGATGACTTCTATGTTGTTAACATTGGAGATATTGATGTAGATCTTGGCATTCAATGGCTGCGATCTCTTGGAGAGATCTCCTTGAATCTGCAAACCATGGAACTTAAATTTCAATCCAATGGGAAGAAAGTAGTGCTAAGAGGGATGTCAAATGGTGGTCCTCGGATTGTCTCTTTCAAAAGGATGGAAAGGTTGATCCGACATGATGCAGTTGAGTGGGTTGCGGAGTGCATGGTTCTTCCAGCTAGCCCAGTTGAGACAAAGAGGGAATATCCGCCAGATATTCAATCCGTGCTTACAAAGAGAAGTAAAGTGTTTGCTGATTTACCACCAAGGCCACCTCTAGATAGAGGGTTTGATCATATCATTGAGCAGAAGGAAGGAGCTAAACCGGTAATCACAACACCATACTGATATCCTAAGAAACAAAAGGATGAAATTGAGAAAAACATAAAGGAGCTTTTGGAGATGGGCTTCATTCGCCCAAGTAAAAGTCCCTTTGCTTCAGCAATGGTTCTTGTGAAGAAGAAGGATGGCACCATCCGCATGTGTGTGGATTATCGTGCCTTGAACCAAAGCACCATCAAAAATTGTTATCCCATCCCCCGAATTGATGAACTCATTGATGAGCTGCACAATGCTAAGTTTTTCTCAAAGATTGACTTAAGGTCAGGATACTATCAAATTCGAATGAGGGGATCAGATGTTGAGAAGACAACATTCAGGTGTTGTTGACGTGTTTTTTATGACAACACCAACACAGAATAAAAATGTCCAACGGTCACTCTATTCTCTCTTGATCAAAGTATTCCGCATGCTAAGATTGCGTGAAAGTTCATGCGTTCAACTCCAAGGTTCCTTTAATGCGAATAGACTCAGTTGGTTGATGTGAATATGCTGGGTATTCCAAGGGGACTTACGTAATTGTTCAACTTTACATGTTCAAGCAAGTGAAGGATTTTGACTATGATGCTCTGGTATTTGAATGGATCGGGAAATGCTGAATTTAAAGGAGGTAAGGATAGGAATTCTACAATCTACTTCTACGGGTGGAATGCAAGGATTAGCTTTGACACTCCTCAAACCAAGCTTCGTTTTGTCTCCCCTTTGGACAACTCCGACAAAGCTGGTGCAATCTTCAAAGGATGGATGAGATGTTCAAATTGAGATTCACCATGCACACCCCTTCACAACGAAGCAAGTGAGCACATTGAACACAATCGAAGTTAAGTGCTGAGATTCCAGTCGGCCACGCAGGAGCAGACTTACCGTCAGCAAGTCCGCTAGTGGTATGGATACGGGAAGATATGCCCAAACTAGTGTCACATTCCACAATTAACTCTACTTGCATGAAAACAAATCTACTTTACTTTACTCTATTCGAATTGGAAAGACGAAAAGATCTCGTCAACTGCCCACAACACAAAATGAAGTCACCAATCAATGAAATCTTTATATCATGAGAGTCTTACACAACAATCTTTTGCAAAAACTTTCAAAGGGAAAGTCTTTCTTTCCTTTCCAACTAAGCTAACTCCTAGCTCTACTTTAACTTCTATCAATCTCTATCTCTGTCTAGCTCTGATCTATCTTTGATTCTAATTCTAACTATTTACAAATGAGGGGGGATGCCCCTTTTATAATGAGTCCAAATAGTGGACGGTTCAGAGCTGATTACAATAAAGGGCTCAGATTGAGCCACCCATGCCTTAATTAGGGTTTTTGCCCTAAAAACCGCCACCGAGAGGAGTGGGGCAATGAATTCGCCCTCCACTCCTCATCAATGCACCACACCTTGCCATCAATGCACGTCGTCTCCCTCCAGAAGGTCATCGCCCAGAAGGGCGTTTCCTTTCTCCTTCTCGCTAGCTGCAAATCTGATGAATCTGGCCAAGATTGCCTCAACTTCCTGATCGGAGATAGGAGGAATGTGATTCAACTGAAACTCCAAAACTGCAACTGTTTGCCCATGCCGGGCACATGATTTCTTCCAGGCAACAAGGGCGTCCTGGGTGTTCTGTATGATACTGGAGAATGTGGCCATGTTCTCGAAATTGTCCTGTGTGAAGGTCTTCACTTCAGAGAAGAATGGCGCCAATCTGTCTTTCAATCCATCTGCAGTTACCTCTTCAGCAGTCAACCTCTTGGCAAAGATTGCCTCCAACGTGTTGAGAATTCCATCTAAGATGTTCGTCATGGCTTTTCTGACCCTAACAGAATCTGCCTGTGATGCATCATAGAATCTCTGGCCTGTGACTACTGAAGAATACCATCTGGCGAAGTCGTATCTATCTCCCTGCTGGATAACACCTCCCTCAACCAAAGTCTGTTGAGGTATGCTCATCAAAGCCCCTAAACGGAGAACAACTCTCGTCCGATAGATGCGAGCCTCACCCCAAGCATGGTTAACTGCCTCCACTCTAGCCATAATATTGGAAGCTTGCCCATAGGCATGTGCAAGATCTTCCATGAACTTTCTTGTCTCTGTACGCACACTGGCAACCCACTTGTCTGCCTGCTGTGCCATTCTCTTCAAATCTTCTAACCCATTGATTGACTCCCTGGAAAACTCAGCTGGAAGTTCAATTGCCGGATTTTCTTGCCCACAAGGACGGGACAAGTGTTGCACGTAGCCGATCAGTGTCTTGTGCTCTACCTTCAACCTTTTGTATTTGCCCTCCACGTAGGACAATCTATCCTTGAGTGCCCGGTAGGAATTATCGCACTCCTCTACCACTTGTGCTCCAGTAGGGCGGCCTAGTTCCATGGTTGTCACAACATAGTTCTCAGGAACAGCCTTGTCTCTATCACATTCTACCCGAGGAACTACCATATGCAAGGTTCGGGATCCATCCTCATCTGTGGATATCTTGGAGAACTTCCTAGCCTTTTTCTTTGCTGGAGGTGCGCTGATCCTCTGTAATAATTCTTCCATCTCGGCTGCGGGATCGGTCTCATCCACAGGATCACGCCTCATTCTGTCCCTTAGCCATTCTGGCACCTCCTGCCACATGTTAGATATAATAAAAGGCTGTTCTACCTCAGCCTCCACCTCATGAACCCCTCCTCTGCCATCGTTCTGACGAGGCTCACCGTCATCAATAGGCTCCGTGTCTCCCGAGCTCTGGGCATCCTGATCTGAAGTAGCATCACCCTCGAGAGGCGCCTCAATTTCTTGCTGAAATTGAATATCAGTAGTCGTCCCCTCATCTGTCTCTTACTGATTTTCCTGCTGATGTTCCTCTTGGGGCATGTTGATGTTCTGACCCACTGATTCTCGACGAGGTGGCTGACTCGCCACTTGCACTGTCTGCTCTACATCCAATCTCTCCCTCTGATCAACAAAGACACCTCCTGTAAGCTTGGAGAATGTGTCCGAGATGGCGTATGCACGGACTCCTCAACTACGACTGGCTCAGGTCAAATTGGCTCCTTTCCTCGAGGCTCTGGAGTTGGATTACTCCGTCTTCTCTGATTAGTTGTCTGCAATTTGTTGTCTCCCATCAAATTGTAGGTAAGGGAAATTGACCTTCCCTTGAGTCGGCCGACATGCCTCTCTACCCAACTCCGCGTAAATGTCAAGACTGGGATACAAAGTGTATCCAAGTCAGTGACCTCTGGCTCAGACCAATCTGGGAGTGGCAGAGGTGTATCTCTTACGGTCTCGTAGTCAGCCTGTACTACGTTTATATCTTCCTCAATCTGATCTGGCACTGGGATGATCTCACATTCTTTGACCATCACCAATGGTATCCGAGAGAAAATCCTCTTTCTGACCTCGATCTCATCCACTGCACTAGCCCAAAAGTCTTCGATCTGCACCTTGTGCCTGAACTCCTCTATCAATATCCACCTGATGTTTCTATGGGGATCATAGTAGTGCCTGCTGGTGTGATAGGAAAGGTGGAAGAATTGGAGCTCCGCTTCTGCCTCTCTTGCTGCTTGCAGCGATGGGCAGATTTCATCTGAATTTCCCATAGTAATCGGGAATCCGAGTCCACCTTTCTTCTTCTTCTTCTGAATCTTATCATAGGCAATCAGTTGCCTAGATACTTCCAGCATCACTATCTTGTTTGTGGGATACTGAGGCAATCTGTATGGATAGGAGGAAAATCCTTTCAGCCTTATGTAGGTGAATTTTGGAAATTGGATAAACCAACATCCGAATTTCTCAATCATTTCTTGTGCCTCCCTTGATATTCTGTGGTGGGTTCTTTGCTGCAAGGTCCTCGTGATATGCATTGTAAAGGCGTCATTGACCCTCTTGTAATTGGTTGTGCTTGTCAGATGCAACTGTGGAAAAGCTTCATATATTTTAAACTGATGAGATCCGCAACTGATTGGTTCCTTGTAAGAGATCCCTCTATATCTCGTCATGCGAGCCAGCATATAGACAAGGTAGGAGCCCATGTAAAATGTCTTCGTTCTCCTCACGCCACGAAGCTGCTCATGTATGTTATCACTGATCATCAGTGCCCAATCCATGTAATCCTTTCCCTCCAACACCAGGTTGACAAAATAGAACATCCAAGGTTCAAAGATGAACGCTTGGGGGCATCCTCCAACTCTGCTCAGCATCATAATGAGATCACCAAATTCTTGTCGCAAGTCTTCTGAGACTATCTGCTTGGGCAATTTTGTGCGAGTTGGCTTGGGTTTAATCATCCACCTAGTGTTTATCAAATCAGCACACTGGTCTGTGGTGGATGAGTACATCTTTTTGGCTCTCTCTTTCGTCTTGTAGATCATCTTCTCATGAACTGGAATCCCGAATGCCTCTCCAATCGCTTCAGGTGTCAGGTTAGCCAGCACCTTGCCATCTGGCGAAGTGACTGTTCTCTGTTCTACATTGTAGTGGTAGGCGCACTCCATGATGAGTTCTGGACATCGGATAGCTGGCGGAAAGTTGGCAGTTGCATACAATCCACTTTTGACAATATTGTGCGAAGTCACTGATGGGTGATGGCCTCCAGTCCCCATTATCCTTCTTCTGAATGCTTCTATGTTGAATGAGCCTAAGTTTGTGTTAGCTAGCCTGCCGAGCTTTGATGAAAATTTGGATTCTGGCCAGAATGACTTGCCCAATTTCTTGATCATAGCTTGTCTGGACTCGGTGTGGTTGTTTTTGCCTGCAGCTCTTCTGCTTGATTCGGCCATTCTGCAAAAAAGGCAAGAGAGTCATTAGAAAACAAGATTTTATAAAACAATATATCGCTTTTGAGGGTGCCAGCAGATTTTTAAATAAAAAGGCTGCAACACTTTGTCACTTTCAGCTGCAAACCTCAACTACGCCTGTTTATTTCAACGTCTTTAGAAGTTTCTTCTTTGGTTGCAGCAACACAATGCCAAACACTTGGAAATGTTTGCTTGCAGCAATTTACTTTCAATAAATTTGAAACCTCCTCTTTTGAAGTTCGTACTTTTCCCTCTAACTTAGCAACTTTCAGCAACTTCAAACCTTCTCCTTAAGTCGTACTTCAGCATTCAGCAACTTCAGACTTTTGGCAAATTCGTACCTTCTCAGCAAATGCAGCAACTTCAGACTTTTGGCAAATTCGTACCTCTCCTTCGGCTCTCTCACAATTTCGAACTTCTCAGCAATTGCAACCTCTTCAGAAATTCGTACTTTTACTTAGCCAATATTTTGCATTCAGCAACTGGTGAGAGGAACGAAGAGGATTTTAAAATCTTATAGCCTGGTCGAATTCTTGCAGAGGCTATACTTAGCAAATTTTTGAATTCATTTTCCCTCTCTTTTCTCCGTTGTAACACTTGTCAGCTGAGGCATCTTCTAGAATTATGAATTCATCACCTCTGCACAGGCCCGCCTCGTCGCTTTTGATTTCTTAAAATATTAAATTGTTCACTTCCTTGAACAATTTCGAAACGTTTGGCTAAGTCATTTGATCTTGTCTTCGCTTTGGCAAAATTATCTAGCTCAAAACTTCTAGTGAAGTGCCTTTCATTCATTTTGTTCGTTTGCCTTAGAGAAATTTCTCAATTTTGCCTTAGGAATTTTATTTAAAATAGGCACTGGGCAAAATATCCATCGAAACGATGTGGACATGGCACGGAGAACGTTTGAATCACCTCTGAATTGCAAATGTTTAATACCCAGAAGAGAAATCCTTCCAGAATCCATCGTTTTCATGTGTATCCGGACGAAGGGGGTCTTTTAATTTTTATTATTTAAAAATAATAAAAATGGCTAATGTTTATTTCTTACCCTTCCTGATGCGTTCCATTCCATAATTTCAATCTCTTTGATCCTGGCCTAATTTTCTTGATTTTCCTCTGAAGAGTTTTCCTCTCTGAAGATTTTTCTAACTCTGGAAACTAGCATCATCCTCTAGGCGTGTTCTTCATTTTCCCTTCAAAGAATGCCTTAGGAATTTTAAATTTAATTATTTTACCCTTGAAGGGCGCATTTGGGCATGTCAACTTCCATTTCCTCTCTTAGGCAATTCCATGCCCAGACATTCTCTTTCTTACTTAGCCATTTTCACTCTTCAAGTCCCCACTTCTAGGCGCATTTCATATAGTGGAGAGGAAAAATATAAATAAATATAACCCTTGGTTTTGTAAACAATCACGCCCCCTTAGCATTATTTTACTCCCTTGGCGCATTTCACATGGTGACCCTTCACCTTCCTCTAGCGCATTCCTCATATAGGACTCTCACCTTCAAGCGCATTTCACCTAATAGACATTCACTCTATCCGTGAGCGCATTTCACCTTCATCAAAGAAAAACAACGCCATCATCTTGTGACCCTTCAGCTTCCTATGGCGCATATGGGCTTGCATACTTCCATGTTGGGTGCATTCACTAGTGTTGGAAGGAATTCCGCCCTCTTTAAGTGACTCTTCAGCTTCCTATGGCGCATATGGGCTATGTAGTCTCCAAGTTGGGGCGCATTTCATAGTGTTAGAGGAAGTTTCCACGTCCTAGGTGACTCTTCACCTTCCCTGGGCACATATGAAGGCGTTGACTTCCTTTTCCAAGCGCATTCATCACATGTGAAAAACCTTCCATGCCTAGGTGCCTCTTTACCTTCTTCAAGCGCATTTGCTAGTGTGAGAGGAAAATCTCTTGCCTTAGGCGCATATTGGCTTGGCAACTTCCATTTTATCCTTAGGCGCATTTGCTTGTGGTCAAGGAAAACCCACGCCCAAAGTGACTTTTCAGCTCCCTTTGGCGCATTTAGCATGTGCAACCTCCTTTCTTGGGCGCATTTGAGGATGCCTTAGGAATTTTCGAATGTCGCTTGAATATTTTCATGTTTTGGGTGACCTTTCACCTTCCCTAGGCGCATTTGACCTTGTGAGGAGGAATTTTATGCCTTAGGAGAATTTCCATGCCTTAGGATAATTTTCATGCCTCTGGAAGGTGCATTTTGACCTGGTGAGGAAATTTCACACTTAGTGATTTTGTATTTTCCATTCCTCCTGGGCACATATGAAGGTGTTTACCTACCAGCTGTTGTTTATAAATTTCCAACGCCCTAGGCATTCTCAGCTTTCTATTTTTAGTAAATTCGAAGAAATTAGGGTTTCATTGATTTTCACCCTATTCTGAACTGGAACTGGCGTGGTTGTGCCTCCATCTGGTGTTTTACATTCTGTTCACATCTTATCCGGCACAATACGTGCTATTTTTAGCCATTTGCTATTTTTAGCAAACCTTAGAATTGATCAATTTTTGTATCTCTGTTTGCTTTGAAATTTGCTCCAGTTGCCTCTGATGCTGTGAGAGACTTGTTCATACTTGCTTCTGGTGATGACGTGCTATTTTTAGCCATGTCTTGACTTACTAAAAATAGTAAGTCTTCCGATTTCACTCAAAATTTGCCAGTAGGTAGCCCGAAGGATGCTGATCATGGTGGCATGCTTCGTTCTGACATCTCTGCATTTCGCTTCATCTATTTTTAGACATGGCAGGGAAACCCTAATCTGACTTGCATGTGCTCCCGACTGCCCTTGGTTTATACCGTTTGTCGTTCTGCTCACTGGAATGAAGTGCTAGGTAGCTGCTGGATTGAAGCTACTATTTATAGTAAGTGTCCCGAAAGTGGTCAATCCGAAGTCGGACGAGTTTGCATGTCACAGTGCCTGTGGGATCTCAAAAAACCCAGAAAAACCCAAAAAACTGGTCAATGTTCTGGCATTGGCTAAAAATAGTAAGTCCTTAAAAACTGATCCGATCCACTTGCATGTCATATCACTGCGAAGCTCTCGTGAAACCCAAATGGAATATCCGGACATGCATTGAAAATTCTTGCATGCAAACCCTAAAAATAGCCTCGGAAGGCTGACCTCTGAAAGTCCCCGACTTGATTTGCATGTTACACCATCGCGAAGGTCTTGGAAAACCCAGATCAATTCTCCTGTCACTTATCGAAGAATTGTTTGTCTAAATCCTGAAAATAGCCTCTAAAGGCTGAACTACTAAAAATAGCCAGTTGTCTGAATCCGTTCAAATTTCGTGTGTAGGCACTTTGAAGCTGCCTAATTGTGCTGAAGTCATTAGAATCCTGAAATCCGGAGGAACAAGCCTCGAATTAGGTACTTACTAAAAATAGTAAGTTGTCGGATTTCAGTGAGATTTCAGGGCGATTCTGCCTTGAGTTTTCTGAATGTGTTGCTGCACTGAGATTTCACCTGTGTAACTCAATCTTGACCTCGAACGGGTCTAAAGGATAGAAACCCTAAATTTGTCAATTACTCAACTGAGGTCAAACGGGACATCCCCGGAAGGACAAAACATCAGAGACAGAGAGAACCAAAGCCAAAAGACCAGAATGGAGCAAAAATTAGGGGGTCCCCATCTTGGATGGGGTGATGTGTGAAAAGGTCACAATAGGTGCCACTATGGTCACTTCGAGTTCTTAGTTATGCCATTTGGGCTAACTAATGCTCTGACCACCTTCCAATCTTGCATGAACATAACTTTCCAGAGGCAGTTGAGGAAGTTCGTGTTGATATTTTTTGATGACATCCTCATTTACAACAAGACTTGGGAGGAACACCTCCAACACTTGGAGGAAGTGCTTAGCATTCTTGAGACAGAAAGTTTCTTTGCAAAAGAAATTAAGTGTGAATTTGGTATGGGAGAGCTACTCTACCTTGGCCACATCACTAGTGCAGAGGGAGTCAGAGTTGATCCAGAGAAGATCAGGGCTATCGTGGATTGGCCAACCTCGGAAACTCTAACCCATTTGAGAGGGTTCTTGGGTCTATGTGGATTTTATAGAAGGTTTGTGAAAGGGTATTCACAAAGTGCTGCTCCTCTTACAAATCTAACCAAAAAGGGGGCATTCTTGTGGTCAGAAAAGGCACAAGTTGTCTTTGATAAATTCAAGAGGATCATGAGCTCTTGTCTGGTTTTGGCTATACCGGATTTCTCCAAACCTTTTGAGCTGCAATGCGATGCTTCGAGAGAAGGAGTTGGTGCTGTTTTGATGCAGGAAAAGCACCCCATTGTGTTCGAAAGCAGAAAACTAAGAGGCATTGAAAGGACCTACTCAATTTATGACAAGGAAATGCTTGCAATCATGCATGCATTAGCCAAGTTTAGACAATACTTGGTGGGAAGTAAGTTTGTTGTCAAGACTGATCACAACAGTCTCAAACACTTCATGCATCAGAAGGATTTGAACGAAATACAACAGAAGTGGGTGAGTAAGCTACAGGCTTATGATTTCGACATTGAGTATGTCAAGGTGAAGAATAATGTGGTGGTAGATGCCTTGTCTCGAAGGCCTCATTTGAGCACATTATGCGAGCTTACAGCTGATTGGAGAGAATTGTTGCTTGCTGGTTATGCCAAAAATGAGTTTGCAACCAGCGTTATTGAAGGTTCTTGTCAGGATGAAAAGTACAAAGTGGTTGATGGGCTGATACATTACAAGGATAGGATCTTTTTGGTGTCCGATTCTAAGCTCAAAAAGAAGGTTTGCAAAACCTTCCATGACATTCCACTTGCTGGTCACCAAGGTTACTTTAAGACTTACCGGCAGATCCATGAGAGATGCACATGGAAGGGGTTGAAGAATGAGGTGTTGAGTTACATCAAGGAATGCCATACTTGCCAAATGAACAAAAATGAGCACACATACCCCGCTGGACTGTTGCAGCCCCTACACATTCCCAATAAAAAATGGGAAAGCATCTCTATGGAATTCATCACGGGGTTGCCTAAGGCACAAGGGAAGGATTGCATCTTCGTGGTAGTAGACAAACTAACAAAGTTTGCTCATTTTTTCGCCATCACCAGTTCATTTACAGCAGCTCAAGTGGCTGAGTTGTTCTTTCATGAGGTGTTTAAGTTGCACGGTTTGCCAAAAAACATTGTGAGTGATAGGGACAGCAAGTTCCTAAGTACTTTTTGGCAAATAATTTTCCGGATGAGTGGTACGATACTTACTCCGAGTACGAGTTATCACCCCCAAACCAATGGTTAAACAGAAATTGTGAACAAGTGGTTGGAGGGTTATCTCTAGAACTATGTTTCAGAACAGCAGAAGGCTTGGGTCAGATGGCTTCATTTGGGGGAATACTGCTACAATTCATCCTATCACATGTCCATTAGGATGTCTCCATTCAAAGCCCTCTATGGTTATGAGGCTATCAACTTTGCAGATTTGGTGTTTGGGGATAGCAAGGCACCACAGGCCAAAGATATGTTACAACAAAGTCAGGATATTCTGAAATCATTGAGGAACAACATTCAGATTGCACAGAATCAGCAGAAGTTGTATTCTGATCAACGACGTGTTAAGCGCTCCTTCGAGGTGGGAGACATGGTTTATCTTCGCCTTCAGCCATACAGACAATCTACTCTCAAGAAGAGTGGAGCTGAGAAGCTAAAACCCCGCTTCTATGGGCCTTTCAGAGTCATCAGAAGGGTGGGTGCAGTAGCCTATGAGTTAGAACTTAGAATTACTGCCTAGCAGTAAAGTACACAATGTCTTCCATGTGTCTCGCCTCAAAAAGGCATTGGGACATAACATTGTTGTTTCATCCGATCTTCCCCCACTGGATGAGGAAGGGTTGTTGGTGCTAGTTCTTGAAGAAATTATCAATTCCAGGGAACATTTTTTGAGGAGAAGGACAATCAAAGAATATTTGGTGAAATGGAAGAATTTGCCGTTAGAGGATGCCACTTGGGAGAATGAGGAGATCTTGCAGCATCCTAGTTTACAGTTGCTTGTGGTCAAGCAAATTTGGGAAGGGCGAACTGTAATGCCCCCTTCTCAACAGTGATTCGACAGTTGGCCGTTAGTCTATCCTGGTGACCCGTAGACTACTCAGAAGCAGAATTAGGGTTCCCTATCTTCTAGGAGGATGTTTCAGCTTTTGTTGGAGTGTGCTTCTGGAGTCTTGGTGTTTGGTTGGCAGCTCTTTCCTGGGTTTTTAGAGAGCTTCGCGATGGTATATCTGGCATGATGATCCGAGTTACTTCCGGAATTTACTATTTTTAGTAAATTCTATTTCTGGCAGTGGTCTTGTTGGCTTCAGTGTTTTTGACTCGCCTCATCAGTTGGTTCAGCTAGCAGTATCAGATTTGGCGCATGGACGCAGTTCTGGAGAGATAAGTTGTTTTAATTAAAACAATGTTTTATTTTAATTATTTCCCCTTTGGTCTAGCTTCACAACTTAAGTCATTTTTAAAAAGGGGACTTTTATGGGTAGGCGCCTCATCCAAAGATTTAAGTGAATTTGTACCCTTGTTTATTAATGCTGACTTGGAGAAAAGGTACGCCACATGAGGAAGAATGTAATAAGTTAAAATGGCATGGGATTTACCTTGGAAAAAGGGACGCCATTTCTTGAGTCAAAGGTCAACAAGGAATTAGGGCTACTCTTGAGTGGAGCACACCTTCTGGAAGCTTCTAGAGGTGCTTAGCAAAATTATAAAAGGAGGTTTGGGGTCTTCATTTCATCATCTTGAATTTTATGCAAAGTTATGCTGCTGGAATGGTATTAGGATTGCTTCGAGGGATGCATACCTCCTAGCTAGGCTTAACTTCTTGCTTGAAAGATAGCAACTAGTTGAGAGTAGGGTTCTATTGTACTGTTTTGCATTTTGAGTTTGAGTTCTTGTATTTTCTGTCATTTTCATAGTTGCTGTTTTGCCTGTGGCTGATTTAGATAATTGATCATATGTTTGTGGACGATTTTATCTTGCTTATGGGTATTGAGGAAATGTATTTGGAAGGTTGAGGCGGCCCCTTCCTCCAAATATCAGAATTGATTTCCAAGCTTTGGATTTTATAAAGCAAAATCACCCTTTCTCTTGGGCCGTACCATTCTGGACTTGCTTGGTTTTGCGTGCCAAATAATTAGGAATCCTTTGAGTCTGTTTTATGCTTTCATCTTGGGCGCCTTCAGTATTAGAACATATTGCATTTTACTTCATGAAGTTTGAGCGTGTTTTGAGGGAGTTGTCTTCATTTTAGCGAATTTTTGTGTTGTTGATTCTGTAGTTTCAGTGCAGGTTTGCATAAGCAGATTGGTAAAAATGGGGTTTGGGAGTTGAGTTTGAGTCCAGGAAGTTTAGAAGAGTATAGGGGAGTCTTTTACAATTATTGCAGCATGACATATTTTCTAATCACGTGTGCTTGGCAGGCTCTCTATGATATTGTAAGCTGAACAGTAGTACTGTCAACAATTCTTCTATTTCTGATCTAACTCTTGTACTTTCCCACGGCTGTGGAAGAGACTGGCATGCTCAGTTTTAGTTAGTTTTAATTTCTTGTACCACTCGCTGAAGAAGTGGAAGAGGCTGGCTTGCCGCCTATTGGATTTCTGTAATGCATTGTTACATTGTGCTGATCGGCTGAGCCGTCACAAGATCATGGATCCTCTGACCATATGCTCGCCCCTCCTCCCATATCGGGTCTTAGGGCGCATTCTTGGTTAGAGTTATCAATTCTGCCAGTTTTTCAGTATTGTGAACGATCCCCTACGAGTATGCTCTCACCTTGCCCTTACTGGGATCTGGGTTGATCAGAAAGTCAAGGGTTCCCTTCAGCTGGTTTATGTTTGCACTAATGCTAATGGGTGAATTTAGCTGTGTAACAAAATGAAAAAAATTGGCTGGTATATTTCACTGAACTTCAGAAGACCTAACTATATAGGAGACAAATTTTATAATTGTTCTCCTCTGCACTTTAGGCTCTGCAAAACCAAGGTGGGTTCCCCTTTTTATAACATCATTATTAGATTACAACAATGCTTATTAATGATGTCAAGTAGATAACAGGTTCACACTTAACAATTATTGTTAATGTTCAATGCAATCATTGCCATGTTTTAATGTTTATTAGTTTAAATTTACTTAGTATGCCAAAGTTTCATTTGCAATTCTTAGACTTATTCTTTACACATCTTTTTATAACTAATTTTTCAATTACTATATGTATTTGCACTACCCTTTTGCTACCTCACCATCCCTGCATCATCCCCCGGTTGTCCCCAAAATTAGGTCTTTGGTCCCCTCATCCCCTCATCCCCTCACCTCCCCATTAGGAAATTACATGGAACTATGATCCTAACTCAACACCAATGAAGTACATATTTAGAGCAAGTAGACCACCCATATTCAATAAGAGTAAACATTGTTCATACCGTAGTTGGAAAACTCAGACTTGGCAAAAACTTAGAGGGCCCAAAAACTTTGACTCAGCAGAAACTTGACGAAAAACTCGACAACTTAAAAAATTGCTTAAATTACTTCAAAAACACTGTTTTTTTGCAAAATTTATTGACAAGATCTATCCAATGAGTCCATAAATGAGTACAAAAGTGTTTTCTGTAAAATAAGATTGATTTGAATGTAAATTGAGTACAAAATTGCATCCTCATGCAAAATGTTGATGGCTAATAGCCCGATACAATAGATAGCTGACAAAATGAAAATAGTAAATTTGAAAAACTCTATGTTCCATGACGTTTTTGGGACGGGGATGGTAGGGGACGCATTTCGAGGATGACAGTCTGAGGGCTTATTTTTGGGGACGGCAGGGGGACAACGATATATGAATTTTTCAAGATATATATATATATATATATATATATATATATATGATTTTTAAAAAATATATTATATATATAGAGAGAAAGAAAGCAATTTGAAATATAACTTACAACCAAGAGGAAACAATTTACATCGATAACTGATAGCATCATAGAAACAATATCAATATGTGCATAAATAATGACAGCAGTAGTATAACAGCAGAATAACAACAAAATAAACTATAAAGTATAAACAACAATAAGTTAGAAACAACTCCTAGCAAATAGGTATATGAGTTTATGTTTTTTTTTGTTTTGTTTTTAGGTATATGAGGGGCATGGGAGGATCTATGGGACCCCCACACCAAAGAAAAGGCAATAAAATTTTAAAAAAATAAAATGAATTTTTAATTTTAACTTTTGTTTTTCAAGTGACATTTTGGGGGACGCCTGGACGTTTCTGATATGGTTAGGGGATGCCTAGCTGACCCCTAGCTGTTTCAAGGATGGCTAGGCATCCCCTTTAGTTTTGTAGATGTTTCCTAAATTGGGGACGCGTTTCCTGGCATTTCCTAAAAATGCAAAATCGGAGGGGACGATTGGGGGACATCCCTTGACATCCCCCTGTCTCCGAAACGCCTCAGTGTTTAGGGATGTAGGGTTTAGGGGTGGGGACGCGTCCCCGTGTAACATAGGAAAAACTAAAAGCAAGGTTGCCAGGAGAGCTAGCTACTTGTGAGAGCAATCTTATTGCAAATGGTTGCAATTCAGGGGTTTCACCTCCATGGTTCCACCACCACTCTATGGGGCCTTTCTTTGCATGCATATCATATAAAGCTTCCACAGAAGAAAAATCACCATGCCCATGTGAAAACTTATTCCATTGAGTCCTCATAATTGAAGCATCCTCACATCGACCATAAATTATTTTTATTGCAGCCCAAAATCCCTTCATTACCTCTCTATCCTCATATGGAGCCCTTTTGTTGGTCACTTGTATATCATACCATTTAGGATTTAAGGCATAGGCAACACAATGAAGGGGTGTGTTAAGTTTGTTCCATATTCCATGTATCTTTTCTTCTATCAAAGGATATAAAGAAAGATCTCTTGCATCTATTATTTTCTTAACTCTTTCACACATGGAATCTATTTCTTCATAAACCTCTCCCAAACATGGCTTATCTAAAACTGCAAATTTGAACACCTCACATATGGGCTTAATAAAGCCCACAACAAATTTAACATCAGCCCAAAAATGGTCATCGAGGACCATAACTCTCACCTCAACTATAGTATTTGATGTAGATTGTCTCCAAGGTGCCCATGCATCACTAACTACTATGGAACACAAAGCTCCTTTGTCTTCACAAAGATGCTCAAGAAGAATAAAATAAGAAGAAAACCTTGTATCAACAGGTTTGAGAAGTTCCACCTTGGCAAATTTTCGGTAAATGGCTTGTGTGTGGTGATGGTTACATATGAACATTTTTATTTTTCTGCCCTTTTCAATGAAATATGCAATCCCATTGGAACTTGCCAATATCTTTGAGTGCATTATTTAATGAATGCACACAACATGGTGTCCAAAATATATGCTTATACTTTTTTTGCACCAACATGCATGCTGCTTTACAAACAGGGGCAACATCTGTAACAACTTGGACTACATGTGATGCACCCACCTCCTCAATGTCGTTACATAGTTGGTTATGAAGAAATTATGTATTTTTTCTTGCCTTGAACAATCTATTGCCTTCAAAAAATAAGGCCCTTTGTTGCATGTTACCATGATATTAAATAGTGGACGATTTCTAGCATTTGTTCACCCATCCATCACAATGCTGCATCCTTTTGTAGACCACACTCTTTTCATTGGTGTAGTTTATTGCTCTAATCGATTTTTTTCTTTATCAATTAAAGTAGTGTGAATCTTTTCATACCTAGGTGGTTTATACCTAGCTAGTACATTATTGAATGCTTGGACCATCTTTCCGTAGAAAGGTGAGCAAGCAACATTAAACCAGTGTTCCACGGGGTTTCGGAGACGGGGACGAGGACGACAAGGACAAGGGGTCTAAGGCGGGGGGACGGTGGTGGGGGCCAACAGGGTGCTGAAATACATATAGTACTTGAAAAAATAGTTATAAAAAGATGTATAAGTATAAGAATTATACATTTTGGAGACAACTAAGAGTCTACTAGATGTCTTGAGGACACCCTAGCATCCTCGAAGTCCTAGCGGCGTCTTGGAGACAACGACACTGGTGGTGGGATGGTGGCGTTGGTGGTGAGCTGGTGGGGGGACGTCCCCCCCAAGTCCCTGTAATGTCCCCATTTTTAGCCATGCACTCTTTTGTTCTTGCTAGCCTATTCCGGAGGCCCATAGGCTTGTCAAAGTGAAATTAGGGTTTCCATTGTTTGGAGGTTTTTGGCATTTCTTAGAATTTACTATTTTTAGTAAGTTCTAATTTTGGCAATGGTCTTGTTGACAACATCTTAGTAAGTTCTCCATTTCAGTTGGAGCAGTTGAGTATGTTTGGTTTTGACTTCTGAGGTGAAATATTGGAAAAATAAGTTAATTCAAGTCATTAATGTTATATTTTTAAATTGACCCCTTGGCCTAGTGTTATGACTTGAAGTTGTGTTAAAAGGTGGACATAAAGGGTGGACGCCTCATGGAGGAAATAATTGATATTTTATAATGTTTATTGTGCCATGAAGTTTGGATGCCTAAATAAGATGTAATAAAGTGTTGTTTAAATTTGAATATTTCAAAAAGGTGAAGGGGCATCCCTTTCTTGGAGGAGTTATGGAATTTGAAAAGTCACCTTCAATTCTATAAAAGAGAGTGTTTGCTCCAGCTTTTATCATCCATTGTTTATGCTAAAGTTATGCTGTCAAAATGACATTGCAAATTAAGCTTCGAGGAATGCTTACCTCCTAGCAATTAACCAATTTCGTGTTTGAAAGATAACACCTAGTTGGCTTCATGGCTGCTTCTCATCCATACTAGCAGATTGAGCTTCATAGATGAAGAATGTTGATGATATTTCAGATTTTTGAGTTGCTATTGCAGACATGGCTGAAAGTCGATTTCACTTGCAGCTGTTCTTGTGATTTTAATTTGGTGATGGGTATTTGATCAAAGTGATTCTATGCTTGAGGTGACCCTACTTAGAAGTTTGCAGATTTTATTTTGATGTTTCTGATTTTTAAGAGAAAAATCGCCCTCAAGAAGGCCGTACCATGTTGGGACTGCCTTGGAATTCGTGCCTCATTGTTCTCTAAGCTTTAATGCAGTTTATGGGTTGGAGATTGGACGCCTACATCTCAAAATACTTCTGCAATTTATTTCACATCATTCGGAGGTATATTTGGAGAGTTTTGAGCATTTCATTGATTTACAGTTTGTTGGTTTTTGTTATCAGAGTTCAATAAGTGCAGATTTTGGCTTCAATTCCAATCTTTATGAGTTTTAAAACTTGATAGTTTCATCCTTCACATATTTGCATTCATTCTATCATTGTAACACTAGTAATTTGCAGTTTCCTTTAATTGTAAGGTTGTGGATTAGTAGTACCAATCCAACCATTGTTATTGCTGCATTTACTTGTGAATTCTAATGCAAATACCATAACCCCTAGATGGTTTACCGCCAGTGTGGAGGAAATTATTTGTATTTACATCATCACCCACTATTAAGTGGAGAATTCCCACTATTGAGTGGATGCCTGCTACAACGGATGAATTAGCTTGCTTTGTTTCTTTTCCCCCCACTGAATAAGTGGAAGTGTGGAAGTTGTTCATGGGTGGTTCACCGCCTCTTTATTTCTAGTTGTAACTTTCTTTCAAGTTATTAAGCATTTACCTTCGCCATATGCTAGCCCCTCACCCACATCGGGTTTTAGGGCACATTCTTGATGTTGAGTGTTTTCAATCCGCTTATTACTTTGTTGAGCTAATGCTAATCAGTTGGAACAGTGTTGGTTGTATTGTGAAAAGTCCAAGAAAAAATTGCCTAGCATACTTCAGTCCCCAAGTTTCCGAAACGTCCCCGTCTAGGAAACACGAGGTTTTTTGGGGGGTACGCGTCCCCGTGGAACATTGCATTAAACAGTATTCCATTTGCATAAAAGAAGTGTGCAATCGTTGCATCAACCACTTCTTGACCTTGCACATCAAATAATCTTCCAATGGGGTTTGAGCTGCCAATGTGTGGTCTCTTGCAAGAATATTCTGCTGCATCTTTTGTTGTCATATGAACATCTCTAGAAGACACATCCATCTCTAACTCTCTATTTTGATTTTGAGTTGCGATAGTTTTGTAATGTCCCCTTTTGGGATAACCCTAATTCTTTCCCTTGAAACACAAGCTAATGCAGTTAGGGTTACAACTTATCAAATAAATGCTATAAGCCTGATAAATCTTGGTTTAGGTCCTGCAATCATGTTAGATAATATTGGAATATAATTCATATAATTAGACTTATATATAATATATGTTTATCTATTCAAATCATACAAATATCTAAGTAATGTAAACCACATAATATTTATAATTCGCATTGAGAGTTGGATCATAAGGGAAGATGGGCGAGAAGCACGATAGGTCCGCCTGAAGCTATCACACCAAGCCCAAGAGCGGATATACCATCCCTCTTGGCCGAGGCACACTTAGACATCCCACATGGAGTGGTCTACTTGGTGGACAACTTGTATCGGCATTCCCTACCTTTGCTACCTTATACATTCCTCTTATGACTGAACTTCCGTAATTTCATCTCAGCCACCAATCCATGTGGAAGTTGGGGAGAAGAGCTTGCCATAGGTGGCTCGTAGACACCCTCTCCTAAGCCCAAGAACAAATATCACCCCCTTGGTTCCAAGTGGTGCACTTAGACATCCATCAAGGAGTGGCGTACCTAAGAGGACGTCTAGTATCTGCTCAACCTACTAGTATTTTCTCCCCAGCTCCTCCCATGGTTGTTTGATGAGAATAATAAATATAAATAACAAATATATATATATATATATATATATATATATATATATATATAATTGCATACAATAATTATAATATAGCATATCATAAGAATAATAAATATAAATATATGATTGCATACAATAATTCTCATGGAACATACCACAAGCATAAAAAATATCAATAACAAAATATATAATTGGCATACCACAAGAATAATACATATAAATAACAAAATATATATACAAGTGCATACAATAGTTATGGTAGAGCATACCACAGGAATAACAAATATAAATAATAGAATATATATATATATATATATATATATATATATATATATTGCATACAATGGTTATGGTAGAACATACTACAATCTACCATGGGCTCTTAATACCTATGATGTTCTTATGGCTGAATTATGAATATATTTCCAAGGATATTTAATGACCTGATTTTTTGAAGTTATCCTTTTATGATGGTTTAGTGTTTAGCATATATTCTTTTCTCCTTCCCTGATCGACCTCTTCTCCTTAGAGAATCATTCACTTTAAGTACCTGATAAGTTGGAAAGCATTTGCTAGGGATGTGTCTCTTAAATGAGTCACTTCCTTAGACTTTCTAATTGCATCGCTTCATGCTACATTGAAGTTTAAGAATTGCTAACTAATGCTAATGGTTGGGAATCACTGCCAACTGTTATTTGTTGTCTCCTAGCTAACATAATTCTGGCTGATGCTTATTAGTATTCGCTACTTCTAGGAATTCGATGCAGTGTCTAATTTGATCGGGATTGATGCATAGTTTAGTTTCGTTTAAGTAATGGCTGCCTCTATAGTTTTAGTCAAGTATTTGTCGCTCGCATACTTAAGTATAAATTTATGTGGTAGAAAACAATTTAGCTTTAAACTTATTGTTTTACCTTATTATCTAATTTTATGTTCCATCTTTTAATCCAATTGGAGGCTACCATCTTTTTTCTATGTTAGGTACTAAGTATCTTAGAAACATATTTGATTTATTGAACCATACCAATTTATCTCAAGGTTGAATGGTGAGGAATGATCTCCTCTAGATGTTAAATATAGAAGTGAATACACCAATTTGTAGGTTACATGCATTGCCGTTGTTTTAATTACATAATAAAATTAAAGTAGTGTAAGAATGAAATTCAATTTCAAAATGAATTGAAGTACAACAGGGTGAAATTAAATGAAGTAGGGGTTCACTAAGTCTGAAGTCTTATTTGCCTAAATAAATTGAACCATTCAAAGCCGACATGGCTTAGCTGATTTGGCATTTGACTTTTCAACTGCTGTCACCATGCTGATTTGGTACATATGCTGGCAAGGAGACAAGCCAACAGCTAAAGCAAGCAAACAAGTGGGTGAAGTAGACACGCAAGCACCTCAACCATATAGGCAAGTAGCTCGAGCATGCAAGCAACCAGCTCAAGCAAGTAGGCAAGTAGCTCAAGCATGCAAGCAACCAACTCAAGCAAGTAGGCAACCAGCTCAAGCACACAAACAAGTAGCTTAAAACAACTAACCAGCTTAAGCAACTTGACAGACAACATTTTTAACATTTTCAGAGTTTTCAAGCATAAAGTAATTATAAGAAGTAGAACACATCTTGTTGAAGATACTTGAAGTAACACATAGATACATGTGATACATAAAGTATAAATATGAGGTATGAATACACGTAATACATCGAGTATATACAAGAAGCATGAAGCATATATGCGAATAATACATGAAGTATACACACGAGTACATGAAGCCACAAAGCATGCATATGAATACATGTAAGTCGTAAAGTATACACTTAAATACATAAGTCGCATGAATACACGTATACACATGAGTGCATGCAAGTCACAAAGAATGTAGTTTGCAAGGCATACGCTTGAATACACGTAAGTCACAAAGTATACACTTGAATACACATAAGCCACAAAGTATGCACTTGAATGCACACAAGTCGCAAAGTATACACTTGAATACACTCGAATACACATAAGCCACAAGGTATACACTTCAATACACTTGAATACACATAAGCCACAAAGTATACACTTGAATACACATAAGTCACAAGGTATACGCTTGAATACACTCGAATACACATAAGTCACAAGGTATACATTTGAATACACTTAAATACACATACATAGGAAGCATGAAACATACACATAATACATGAAGCATTCATAGGATGGCAAGAAAGATGCTCTGATACCACTTGTAATGTTCCCTTTTGGGATAACCCTAATTCTTTCCCTAGAAACACAAGCTAATGCAATTAGGGTTACAACTTATCAAATAAATGCTATAATCCTAATAAATATTGGTTTAGGTCCTGCAATCATGTTAGATAATATTGGAATATAATTCATATAATTAGACATATATATAAATATTTATCTATTCAAATCATGCCAATATCTAAGTAACATAAACCACATAATATTTATAATTCGCATTGGGAGTTGGATCATAAGGGAAGATGAGCGAGAAGCATTATAGGTCCGCCTGAAGCTATCACACCAAACCCAAGAGCAGATATACCATCCTTCTTGGCCCTCAAGAGGTGCACTTGGATATCCCAGATGGGGTGGTCTACTTGGTGGACAACTTGTATCTGCATTCCCTACCTTTGCTACCTTATCCATTCCTCTTATGACTGAACTTCCGTAATTTCATCTTAGCCACCACTCCATGTGGAGGTTGGGGAGAAGAGCTTACCATAGGCGGCCCATAGACACCCTCTCCTAAGCCCAAGAGCGAATATCACTCCCTTGGCTCCAAGTGGTGCACTTAAACATCCATCAAGGAGTGGCATACCTAGGAGGACGTCTAGTATCTGCTCAACCTACTAGTATTTTCTCCCTAGCTCCTCCCTTGGTTGTTTGATGAGAATAATAAATATAAATAACAAAAAAAAATATATAATTGCATAGAATAATTATAATAGAGCATATCATAACAATAATAAATATAAATATACCATTGCATACAATAATTTTTATGGAACATACCACAAGAATAATACATATAAATAACAAATTATATATACAAGTGCATACAATAGTTATGGTAGAGCATACCATAGGACTAACAAATATAAATAACAAAATATATATATACAATTGCATACAATGGTAATGATAGAACATACCACAATCTGCCACGGGCTATTAATACCTATGATGTTCTTATGGCTGAATTATGAATATATTTCCAAGTATATTTAATGACCCGATTTTCTGAAGTTATCTTTTTATGATGGTTTAGTGTTTAGTATATATTCTTTTCTCCTTCCCTGATCGACTCCTTTGTTGAACATTCCAGATAATTGAGAGGGGGGGTGAATCAGTTATCACAAAACACTTTTCTTTCTTTACTTAATCCCGAGCAATCATAAACCATTCATGTATTAATTAAAACAGATATGAACATGCAAGCACTAAACAACAACATGCATAATGAACACCAAAATTTACACGGAAACCCAAGATGGGAAAAACCACGGAGAATGCTAATTCTCAATTATAAAACACCGGTTAAGGTGATTTTTACAAGGGCTCATTGCCAAAATGCTCACTGCAGGTAAGGCTCACTATCGGGTGGTTCACTGCCCAAGATACAAAAACCCCTGATTACAAAATGGACAAAACATAAACTAATGAAGTTGCATCTACATATGCATGAATTCGGTTCCGGTTAAGAGCACAACATCTGATTGTAGCAGATCCGGTGAGGAATCTTCTGCACACCTTCCTTGCACAACCCTTGTAATACAAATTACTTCTACTTGGAACTTGCCTTCACTTCCTTCTCTGATCCTTGTCACACAATCCTTCACACCTTTATCACTGTTCACACATTCCACACTTCTTGTTTTCAGATGCACTAGAAGATATTCCACATACATGTATATATATACACCCGGAGAACAAAATGAGTCGGCCTAGCAAAACATGTCGGCTTGAGGAACAACCTTGAAATATTCAATAAGGCTTGATATGCTAGCACCAGACCCAAAAGATAGGTCGCACATAAAGGATCTTCTTACCACGTTACATTGGGACCCAAAAATAGGTCATACATAAGATATAAGATTATTACCAAAAGATAGCTAACTTTGAATTACATGAAATATATTTCGGATTCGATGGGAACGCCACAACCAAGACCAAATCTTGATTAACATTAATTCGATAGGAACGCCACAACCAAGACCAAATCTCGATCAACATTAATTTGATAGGAACACCACAACCAAGACCAAATCTTGATCAACATCAATTTCAGTACCAACTGGAGAAATACCAAAACATGTAATATGTTACATGAATGTCCGGATAGCAAGGATATCCATTATAAGCTTTAGACACAAAAACCAATATCAAAATATTTGTCTTCAATATTCTGCATTAACTGTCTTCCACAGATGTCCCAAAAAGAAGTGAAAAAGAAGTACAGCCATATCTGGATCAAGGATACTGTTGACATGTGTTTTATGACCACACAAACACAGAATAAAATGTCCAACGGTCACTCTATTCTCTCTTGATCAAAGTATCCCGCATGCTAAGATTACGTGAAAGTTCATGCGTTCAACTCCAAGGTTCCTTTTATCGCGAATAGACCCAGTTGGTTGATGTGAATATGCTGGGTATTCCAAGGGGACTTACGTAATTGTTCAATTAAGTGAAGCAGATGAAAGATTTTGACTATGATGCTCTGATATTTGAACTGTCGGGAAATGCGGAATTTAAAGGGAATAGGGATAGGAATTCTACAATCTACTTCTAAAGGGTGGAATGTGGGGATCGACCTAAACAATATTCGGACCAGACTCTGCTTTGCCTCCCTTCGGACAACCTCAACAAAGTTGGTGCAATCTTCAAAGGATGAGAAAAGTGTTCAAATCATGACACATGTTCATACCATCACAACGATGCATATGGACATATGAGCCACAATCGAAGTTAAGTGCTATTACTCCAGTTGACCACGCAAGGCGAACTTACCGTCAGCAAGCCTGCTAGTGGTATGGACGAGAGAAGACTTGCTCAAATTAAATGCCACATTCCACAGCTAACAACTACTTGCATGAAATAAAAGTCTATTTTACTCTATCTACTTTGAATTGGAAAGATGAAATGGCCTTGCTAGCTACTCATAACAAAGAAGAAATCACCAAGCAATGAAACTCTTTGTATTATGAAAAGTGTTCACAACAACCGCTTACAAAACTTTCAAAGGAAAGTTTTCTTCCCTCCTCAATCTAAGCTAACTTCTAAGCTAAACACTATATGCCTTCTACTCTCTAGCTCAACTTTATCTCTGATTTTGTCTAATTCTAATCTAATAGATTACAAATGAAGGGGGATGCCCCTTTTATAGCTAGCCCATTTCAGTGGACGACTCAGATTCAATTACAATAAAGGGCTCAGATCGAGCCACCTATGCCCTAATTAGGGTTTCTGCCCTAAAAACCGCCACTGAGGGGAGTGGGTAATAAATGCACAAAAGATTCTCCACTCCCCTACAGGAACCATAATGAGCAATTAATGCCCATCATCATCCTCCAAAAGATCCTCGTCCAGCAGAGCGTTCCCACTGTCCTGTTCCCTGATTGCGAACTCGATCAACCGAGCCAATACTGCCTCAACCTCTTGAATTGAAATCGGTGGAATATGGTTGAGCTGAAATTCCAAGACTGCCACTGTCTGTTTGTGCCGAGTGTAAGAGTTTCTCCATGCCACCAAGGCGTCCTGGGTATTCTGAATTATACTGGGGAAAGTGGAGACATTCTCAAAGTTATCTTGGACAAGCGACCTTGCAGCCGAGAAGAAAGGAGCCAGTTTGTCCCTCAAGCCATCAACAGTTATTTCCTCCGGAGCCAACCTCCTAGCAAATATGGCCTCCAATGTATTAAGGACTCCCTCCAAAATGTTGCCCATTGCCTTCCCGATTCTGGCCGAATTTGCCCTTGCTGCATCGTGAAACCCACGGCCTGTGACCACCGAGGAGTACCAACTGGTGAAATCATACCTGTCACCCTCCTGAATTACACCTCCATCCACCAGGGTCTGTAGAGGCATATGCATCAAAGCCCCCAGATGAAGAATAGTCTTAGTCTGATAGATGTGGGTATCGCCCTAGGCTTGATCCACCATATCCATGCGTGCCAAAATATCTGAGGCCTGCCGATAAGCATTGGCTCGGTCCTCCATGAATTTCTCTGTCTCAGCCCGAACATGGCTAACCCATTTGTCCGCTTCCGTTTCCATCTTCTTTAAGACCTCTAAGCCAATAACTGACTCCCTCGGAAGCTCTGGTGGGAGTTCTACTGCTGGGTTTGCCTGTTCACCTAGACGTGCTAGACTCTGCACATATCTGATCAAGGTCTTGTGCTCCTTCTTTAACTTCTTATATTTCCTCTCCGTGCAGAGCAACTGGTCTCTCAACGCCTGATAGGAGTTATCGAACTCCTCAACAATTTAGGCTCCCGTAGGACGACCCAACTCTACAGTGGTGATCACGTAATTCTCGGGCCTCTCCTCGGCTCGATCACATTCCTCCCTTGGGACAGCAACCTGAAGTGTGCGAGAGCCCGACTCATCAGTTGAAATCTTTGAAAACTTCCTGGCCCTCTTCTTCTCCGGTGGTGCATTAATCCTTATGAGGAATTCCTCCATCTCAACGGCTGGATCCGTATCATCCTCAGGGTCTCTTCTCATTCTATCCGTAAGCCAATCTGGCACTGTCTACTGTGGATTGCAAGTGACGAGGGGCTGCTCCTCTGTTGCCTCCACCTCGTATACTTCCTCTCTTCTTACACTGTTCTGCTCAGGCTCATCGGTCTCCACGAGCTAAGTATCTCCGGACCCTTGGGTCCCTTGCTCTGTGTTTTCTTCCTCTTCCAATGCCATGTCCAACATCTGCTGGAAACGGGTATCGGCCACTGTTTCCTCCTCCTCTTCTTGTTGGCCACCCCTGGATGCACTGACACTTATACTATTTGACTCTCGGACGTTGGGCTGATCAACCCCCTCGAGTTCCCGCTCTTCATTCAATCTTGCCCTCTGATCGGAAAATAGCGAAATTTCCCTCAAACTCGAAGACTGAGTTTGCGACTGCGC
This sequence comes from Sequoiadendron giganteum, assembly GCA_007115665.2. NCBI lineage: Eukaryota > Viridiplantae > Streptophyta > Pinopsida > Cupressales > Cupressaceae > Sequoiadendron > Sequoiadendron giganteum. Next base: position 59,126,717 of record CM021100.1, on the reverse strand, counting down.
GGGTGATGCTTGCTCCATCCTCAAAGGTATTGGCTGGGTCGGCATCTCATCTTGTGCTTCCGGTGCTTGAGCAACTTGTTTTCCCCTTCTCACAGATAGCGGCCTTTGATCACCCATCAAGTCATAAGTAAGGGCAACCACTTTGCTTTTAAGTCTGCCTACATGCCTATCGACCCAAGCCCTCGTGAAAGTCATCACCGGAATAGAGAGCGTGTCCAAGTCCATGATTTCTGGCTCGGACCAATCAGGTGGTGGGACTGGAGTATTCCTGACTGACTCATAGTCAGGCTGTATGATATTTACATCTTCTTCCACCTGGTCGGGAACTGGAATGACTTCACACTCCCTGATTAACTTGAGAGGGAGTTTAGTAAACATCCTTCTTCTTACTTCAACCTCATTCGCTGCATTTGCCCAAAAATCCTCTATGTGAGCCTTGTGCCTATACTCAACATTCTACACTACTCGGATGTTTCTGTAAGGATCGAAATCCTGCCTGCCTGTGTGATACAAGAGATGAAAGAATTGCAGCTCATCCTTTGCCTCTCGAGCTGCCTGCAAGGAGGGGCACACCTCAGTGGAATTCCCTATGGCGATAGGAAAATCCAGTCCCTTCTTCCTCTTCTTCTTCTGGATTTTATCGTAGGCAATGAGTTGCCTAGATACTTCTAGCATTACTATGTGATCAGTGGGGTACCTCGGCAATCGGTATGGATACGAGGTGAACCCCTGTAGCCTAATGTATGTGAATTTCGGAAATTGGATGAGCCAATATCCATATTCTTCAATCAATGCCTGTGCTTCCTTTGATATTCTTTGCTGCGTTCTCTGTTGAAGAGTCCTTGCAATATGCATTGTGAATGCATCATTTGCCTGCTTGTAGCTGGTAGGGTTAGTCAAATGTAATTGTGTGCAGGCCTCATGGATTTTGAATTAGCCAGGGGCACAGCCGATTGGCTCTTTGTACATGATCCCTCTGTACTTGGTCATCCTTGCCAGCATATACATTACGTACGAGCTCATGTAAAAAGTCTTTGTCCTCCTCAGGCTCCTGAATTGTTCATTTATGTTGTCACTAATCATCCTCGCCCAGTCAACACATTCCTTTCCTTCCAATATGATTTCGATGAAGTAGAACATCCAAGGCTCGAAGATATATGCCTGTGAACTCCTGTTTACTCGGCTAAGCATCATTATCAAGTCACAGTATTCTTGTTTCACATTTTCGGAAATTATCTGCTTTGGGAGTTTAGTGCGGGGTGGCTTTGGCTTCTGCATCCAAACTCTGTTGATGACTGCAGCAACCCTTTCGAAGGAGGAGGAGTACATTTTATTTGCCCTTTCCTTTGTTCTGTATAACATCCTCTCGGAAGTTGGAATCCTAAATGTCTCTCCGATAGCATCCGGCGTGAAGTTGGCAAACAATTTGCCATCTGGAGAGACAATCGTTTTGTGTTCCGGCTTGTAGCAATTTGCGTACTCCATGATTTGTTCCGGGCACTGTATTGCCGGTGGAAAGCCAGCAGCTGCGTAGATTCCACTTTTCATTATGTTGTGTGCTGTGACTGACGGTTGATGACCTCCCAGTCCGTACATCCTTGATTTGAGTGCACTTAGATTAAATGAACCGAGGTTGGTGTCCTTTAAAACCGCCGACTTTGAAGTAATTGCCGACTTTGGAAGAAATGGCTTGGCGAGCCTTTTGATCATTGCTTGTCGAGACGAGCTTGCCTTGCTCGCTTCAGTATTTGCAGCTCTGTCTGCAACTCTGCTTGTTCCTGCAACATCCTTTGCTCCAACCATCTGCAAAAATAAAATAGAACAATAAGTTAAACTGCAGATTTTTAATAAAATAAAACAATTCCCGAGATGGCTGCGAGTACGGAGTTAGCTTTGAAAATAAAATTTCTCAGCATAAATTTCTAACTCCAAACCTCAAACTATATAAAAATCTCTGAGCTTAGAGAAAACTTTCAGCAACTGCACTTCTGACTGGCGAAGAAAAATCGCAGCAAACTAATAACTTTCAGCAATGTGAATAATTTCTTCAGCACAAATAATTTGAATCTTTGACTTCAGCATGTCAACTTCAGCAATTAAAAGAATAAAGAGATCACTGAAGCATGGAATTTCGAACTTCTTCTCAACTCCAACAACAATCAACTTTAAACAGTTCGAATATGAAATCCTCAACAATTTCAAGAACCTCTGCAACTTCGAAAATCTGCAGCAACTTCAACTCTTTGCAGTTTGAAAATAAAACCTCCAGCAACTCCAGCATACAATTTCGAAATTTGCAGCAACACACTCTTAGCTCTTCAAGAATTAAAATCTTTAGCAACTTCGCTTTTAGAAAAAAAAATAAAAACTCAACCTCACTCTCAGCAACCTCGAAAAAGATTTCAATCTCTCAAAGAAATTCTCACTTTCAGCAACTCTCAACTTCAAAAATGTGAGAAGAAATGAGAAATGAGGTTGCTTAAATAATTCTTCATGAAGAATCCTGCCAAGTAGTGCTGGAGTTATTTTTAGCACCTTCATTAATTCACCACTCTCTCCATTTTGAATCTTCTATTTCAAGCGCAGTAGTGGGCTAGCCATCGGTCAGTCATCATGGCAGTTGCCATTAATGAGGACTCTTTCCTTGCAAAATTCGAATTTTTCCCTCTAGTCTGCCAATTAACTCCTGGTAATTAAACAACTTGCGAGAAAATCACTCGACTTGATTGAAAATTCCATTTTAAAATCCTCGCAGTGTTTAATTAAATTCAACTTGAAAAAAAAATCATGGGAGTTTCAAATTCATTTCCAACCTGTTAAAATGTCTGCCATTTAAATCTTCAACTTCATGAATTTTGCCTTAGACATTTTAAATCTTCTCAAAATAATTCAACCCCGTTGATTTAAAATCACTTGCTCGCTCAAAATAATCCATCCTTTGAGATTTAATTTCCGTTAGGAAAATAATCTAGGCAAAACAAATCCCCTCTAAAAATATTAAAATTTTCCCTTAGGAAAATAATTTAAAACTTTGTTAACTCATGGGTGTATTTTAAAGAGGTTCATTTAATTTTACTTGACCCATGGGAAAATATTCATCAATTGTTTCCCTCTTGAAAATAAAATTTCATCAAGTTGCCAACCTCGTTTAACTGCCTTTGGAAAATTTTCATACTCATATCAAGGGCGTATTTTCTCTAGTGAAATATTTATTGCACTTAGAAAATTTCTTGAACACTTCCCCTTTGATATTTTATTTTATTCAATTTTAAATTCCCATGCCTTAGGAATTTCTCCACTTCATTATCTAGCCTGGGCGCATTTGGGGTGGCAAGCTTTTATTTTAAATGCTTTAGGCGTATTTTCTTACCACAATTCATCTCTTGACTTGGGCACATTAACCTCCTTGAGCTTTTAATTCTCACACCTTAGGAAATTTCTTACTTTCACTTCACACCTTGGGCGCATTTTAGCTAGTGGAGTTTTATTTTTCCACACTTAGAAATTTTCACGCCCTTAGCCATCTTGCCCCTCTTTGGGCGCATTTGATCCCATGAGGTTCCATTTTAATACTTAGAAAATTTCATGATTCCCCTTTAGCTTATGGGCGCATTTCTGTGTGCTAGCTTTTATTCGTGCCTTAGAGACATTTCAAACATATTCATTATTCTTTCCAAGGTGAGGGCGCAAATGGCATGTGTGGCTTTGATTTCATGCCTTAGAGTATTTTCAAGGTTCTCATCATACAAGTTGGGCGCAAATAGCTTGGGGAGCTTTTGTTTTCATCATGAGCGCATTTGAGAGGTTGCACTTTCGTTCTATGCCTTAGCATATTCTCCATGCCTCAGACTTTTTCAGCAACCTCTTAACTCTTTTTGGGCGCAAATACTACCTCAAGCTTTCATTCATCTTTTGACTTGGGCGCATTTTAGACGGGCTTCTTCCATCCAAGGGCGCATTTTGTATGTGCTGCTTTTGATTCGTGCCTTAGAAGAATTTCACTTAACCACTCCTTCCCTTGGCGCATTTTAGAGGGCTTGCTTTTATTTTCGCCATGGGCACATTTCATAGCCTCAACTTTCATTTTTGACTTAGGCGTTTTCCACCCTCTTTTGCTTATGGGCGCATTTTACCCCTTCAACTTTTATTCTCAATGCCTTAGGCGTTTCTCCACTTCATTATCTAAGATGGGCGCATTTTGGAGGGTCTTCTTCCATCCAAGGGCACATTTTGTATGTGCTGCTTTTGATTCATGCCTTAGAAGAATTTCACTTAACCACTCCTTCCCTTGGCGCGTTTTAGAGGGCTTGCTCTTATTTTCACCATGGGCGCATTTCATAGCCTCAACTTTCATTTTTGACTTAGGCGTTTTCCACCCACTTTAGCTTATGGGCGCATTTTACCCCTTCAACTTTTATTCTCAATGCCTTAGGCGTTTCTCCACTTCATTATTTGAGATGGGCGCAGTTTGGAGGGTCTTCTTTTGTTTTCATGCCTTAGAAATATTTTGGGTGGCCTTCACAATGTTGGGCGCATTTCCATGGTGGAGCTTTTGTTTTACACTTAGAAGAATTATCATGTTAACTCTTCCATCATGGGCGCATTTGAGAGGGTATGCTCTCATTTTCTCACACTTAGTAAAATTTTCATGCCCTTGTCTACCCTTCACCTTCACATTCTATTTTTAGTAAGCCCCTGCTTTTCTGATCTCCACAACTCCGTTTGTTGTGAAATTTTCACCACATGATCCTTGCAGTCTGATGATCCTGTTTTCGCCAGTCCTTTGCTCTGACCTGCTATTTATAGTAAGTTCCAAAGTTGCCTGACTTCTGTAGCTCTGTTTGACTTGAAACTTGCTATGCCTGATCCTGATAACTTAAGTGCCCTGTTCACACCCACCTCTGGCGCAGACCTGCTATTTATAACCCTGAGATGACTTACTAAAAATAGTAAGTTCTCCGATTTAGCTCAAATTCTGCCAGTAGGTACCTTGAAGTATGCTGATATCGGTGGGGTGCTTCATTCTGACAATTTCTGAGTTTCACCCCCTATAAAAGTGGAAACCCTAATTTGACTTGCATGTATCCTGAACGGTCTTCGTTTGGCTTTGTTTCTGTTGCATGTCGTTCTGCTTGCTAAACTGGAGTGTTGGGCGGTTGTCTGAGTGTACCTGCTAAAAATAGAAACTTCCTGAAAAGTGACCAATCCACTGTCGGATGATTTTGCATGTCACATTGCGTGTGGGATCTCAAAAAACCCAGAAAAACCCAGAAAATTGGTCTGCATGCGTGCACTGGCTAAAAATAGTAAGTCTTTGAAAATTGATCCCCTCCGCTTGCATGTCATATCCTTGCGAAGATCTCGAAAAACCCATGAGGAATATCCGGACATGTATTGAAAAACTCTGCATGCAAACCCTAAAAATAGCCTCTGAAGGCTAAACTCTAAAAGTCATCGCCTCGGTTTGCATGTTACATCACTGCGAAGGTCTTGGTAAACCTAGAAACATTCCCCAGACATGCATTTGAAAAACACATGTAAAAATCCTAAAAATGGCTCCTGAAGCCTGAACTGCTAAAAATAGCAAGTTGTCTGATTCTGCCCAAATTTGGCGTGCAAGTAGCTTGAAGTACCTGGAATGCGATGGAGCTGACAGAATTCCAAAATCCTGATGAAATGGTCCCAGATTGAGTACTTACTATAAATAGTAAGTTGTCAGAATTCGATAAAAATTTAGTGGGACTTCGCTGGATGCCTTGTAACTGCAGTACTAAGCTTAGATTCCAATTTGATAACTCAATTTGACCTTTAAAAAGCCTGAATGATAGAAAACCCTAATTCCACAGACTTAACCAATATTTCAACTTAGGTCAAACGGTGGGACATCCCCGGAAGGACAAAAGACCAGAGAGAGCGAACCAAAGCCAAAAGACTAGAATGGAGCAAAAATTAGGAGGTCCCTGTTGTGACCTTTTCACACATCACCCCATCCAAAATGGGGACCACCTAATTTTTGCTCCATTCTGGTCTTTTGGCTTTGGTTCTCTCAATCTCTGATCTTTTGTCCTTCCGGGGTGTCCCGTCCTTTGACCTAGGTTGAAGTGATTGCCAAGTCTGCCAAGTTAGGGTTTCTATCCTTCAGGCTTTCTTAAGGTCAAATTGAGTTATCAAGGTAAAATCTGAGTGCAGCAGTACAGTCAGAAGGCCCAAGACAGGATCCCACTGAAATCTTACTGAAATCTGACAACTTATTATTTTTAGTAAGTACCTAATTTGAGGTCTTTTCCTCAGGATTTTGGGATTCTAACTACTTCAACACATTCGGGCAGCTTCCAAGTGCCTACACGAGAAATTTGAGCAGATTCAGACAACTGGCTATTTTTAGCAGTTTAGCCTTCAAAGGCCATTTTCAAGGTTTAAACATATGATTTTCCAATGCCTGACTGGAGAATGGATCTGGGTTTTTCAAGACCTTCTAGATGATGTGACATGCAAACCAAGATGGTGACTTTCAGAGGTACAACCTTCAAAGGCTATTTTTAGGGTTTGCATGCAGTGGTTTTCAGTGCATGTCCGGATATTCCATGTGGGTTTTGCGAGAGCTTCGCAATGACATGACATGCAAACGGAATGAGTCAGTTTAAAGGGACTTACTATTTTTAGCCAGTGCTGGAACGTTAACCAGTTTTCTGGGTTTTTCTGGGTTTTTTGAGATCCCACGGGCAGTGTGACATGCAAACACATCCGACATTCGATTGACCACTTTCCGAGCACTTACTATAAATAGCAGTTTCATCCCAGCAGTTACCCAACACTTCAGTCCAGCGAGCAGAGTGACAAACAGCAGAAATCAAGGGAATCGGGAGCGGTCCGAAGCGCATGCAAGTCAGATTAGGGTTTCCCTGCTATGTCTAAAAATAAATGGAACAAAACGCAGAGATGTCAAAACAAAGCATGCCACCGGGATCAGCATCTTTCAGGCTGTTTACTGGCCAAATTTGAGCACGATCTGAATACTTACTATTTTTAGTAAGTCATCTCACGGCTATAAATAGCAGGTACTGTGCCAGAGGCAAGTGTGAACAAGTCACGTACAACATCAGGAACAACTGGAGCAAATTTCGAAGCAAATGGAGATACAAAAGTTGATCAATTTTAGGGTTTGCTAAAAATAGTAAATGGCTAAAAATAGCATGTACTGTGCCAAAGAAGATATAAACGAGGTGGTAAGGCCAAGTGGAGGCACAACCACGCTTGCTCCAGCTCAGAACAGGATGAAATGCAAGGAAAGCCTAATTCCTCCGAATTTGCTAAAAATAGAAAGCCAAGGTATGGCTAGGGCGTTGGAAATTTATAGGTAATGATCAGCATGAGGACACATGAAGTACGCCTAGAAAGAGTAAGGAGGTTGAAAATCCCTAAATACCTGAAAATTCTTCCTTCATAAGAGAAATACGCCTGAGGCATGAGAAAATTGATAAGAAAATTGTCAAGTGTGGAATTTCCTTCACATTGGGCTAAATGCGCCCTCAGAGGTTGAAATGGCAGCAACATAGGCAATATGTGCCCAAAATTTCCTTGAGTAGGGGACAAATGCGCCCAAGGTAAAAGGGGCTTGGCCATGAAATATTCTAAGGCATGGAAAATCCCTCACACACCCTCAAATGCGCCCTCAAAGGTTTAAAATGGCAGCAGCATAGGCAATATGCGCCCAAAATTTCCTTGAGCAGGGGACAAATGTGCCGAAGGTAAAAGGGGCTTGGCCATGAAATATTCGAGGCATGGAAAATCCCTCACACACCCTCAAATGTGCTCTCAAAGGTTTAAAATGGAAGCACACTAGGCTAAATGCGCCCAAGGGAGGTGAAAGGTCATTGATTGTTGGCGCTTTCCTTTGCCTAGGCAAAATGCGCCCAAAGGTGGAAACTCACCATGCAATATGCGCCCAAGGAAGGTGAAGGGTCACCCAGGGCGTGGGAATTCCTTCACCACCCCTCATATGCACCTTCAAGTTACTCTTACCCATGGTAAATGCGCCCAAGGGGGCCATATGAGATAAAATGTTGAAAGGTAAAAAGAAAAGGCCCCAAGGTAAAGGGAGTTTCCCTCTTGCAATATGAAATGCGCTTGGAAGTGGAAGCCCACCATGCAATATGCGCCCAAGGGAGGTGAGAAGTCACAAAGGTTGGGGAAATTCCTCTTCACACCCCTATTTGCGCCCTAGAGTGGAAGTGTCATGTGTGATTTGCGCCCAAGGTGTTTTCCTCCTCCACATACTATATGTGCCTAAGGCAAAGGTAAAGGTAAGGGGTGGCGTGATTTTGAAAAATGCTAAGGCTAGATAATTTTCCCCTTCCACATGTGGTATGCGCCTAAAGTGAAAGTTCATGCACAAGGTGAAGTACGCCCCTCATGGGTAATCTAATGTGAATTTTCTAGATAAATTTCTTAAGGCAAGAAATTACTTAGGCGTAGAAGATGATAAAATGGAAGCTCACATGCTCAAATGCGCCCTTCAAGGGTAAGATGATTAAATTTAAATTTTCTAAGGCATTTTCTAAAAAGAAAATGAGAAATACGCCTAGAGGTGATGCTAAAATTTACAGAGAGATAATTCTTCAGAGGGAAAATTCTTCAGGGGGAAATCAAGGAAAAATGCCAAGGCAGAGAAACTGGAGATTGCAGGTGTGGAAGACGTCCGGAGTGAAGAGAAATAAACCTTAGCCAGTTTATTATTTTTAAATAATAAAAATTAAAAGTACCCCTTCATCCGGATACACATGAAAACGATGAGTTCTGAAAGGAATTTTCTTCTGGGTATTGAACATTTTTGATTGTGAGACTGTTTGAATTCGTTCCACGCCTTGCTCACATCGTTTCGGTGGATATTTTTGCCTGGTGTCTATTTTGATAAATTTCCTAAGGCAAATTCAAGGATTTCTCTAAGGCAAACAAATAAAATGAATGAGGTTACTACTAAGATATTTCACTGGAAGATTGAACTGGACAATTTTGCCAAGGCAAGGATAAGATAAAAATGACTTAGCCAAATGAGTTAAAATTGTTCAAAGAAGTGAGGGATTTAATATTTTAAAAGAACCAAATATGATGAAGTAGGCCTGTGCAGGGATGATGAATTTCGAAATTCTAGAAGCTCAAGATTTTGATGCTTCGGATGACAAATGTTGCAATTGGCCAAAGAGAGGGAAAATGAATTCAAAAATGTGCTAAGTATAGCCTCTGTTGGATTTCGACCTAGCTATAATTTTCTGAGTCCTCTCCATATTTCTCACAAGTTGTTGAATGCAAAGCACTTTTTGAAGCTAAAGTACGAATTTACAGAGATAAAAAAATTCTCAAGTTACTAGGAGATTCGAATTTGTGAAGAAGCTAGAGGTTGCTGAGAAGTGCGACTTGGCAAGAGGTTGAAGCTGATTGGGGCGTGGCTAAGCAAGTTTGGAGTTGCTGAAGCTGCTAAAGTCCCAAGTTGCTGAGAAGTCTTGAAGTTGTTGAGGAGGTACGATTTGATGTGCTAAGGCTGCAGTTGCTGAAAAGCACGACTTTGTGAGGAGATTTTATTTGCCTGCTGAAGCATGAAATTGAGTCTAGACATTTGGAAGTTGCTACAGTACAAATTTACAAGTTGCTGAAAGTACGTTTTTTAGAGGAGAAGTGCGAATTTGAAGAGAAGTTTCATAGCTATTGCAAGTACAGAAATTTTACAGTTGAAGTAAAAATGTTGAAGCGAACAAGACAGTTGAGGTTTGTAGTTGGAAATGGCAAAAATGTTGCAGCCTTTTTATTTAAAAATCTGCTGGCATTCTCAATGGTGATGATTTTATTATTTTATTATCTTGTTTTCTAATGACTTGTGTTCCTTGTAGAATGGCTGAATCAAGCAGAAGAGTTGTAGCCAGAGGGAACCACATTGAATCCGCAAAGGCAAACACATCGAGACAAGCAGTGATCAAGAAGTTGAGCAAGTCCTTCTTGTCGGAATCCAAATTTTCATCAAAGTTGGGCAAGCTGGCTGACACAAACTTGGGCTCGTTCAACCTGGAGGCATTCAGAAGAAGGATAATGGGGACTGGAGGCCATCACCCATCAGTTACCTCACACAATATTGTTAGGAGTGGACTGTATGCAGCTACCAGTTTTCCACCAACTATCGGATGTCCAGAGCTCATCATGGAATGCGCCAACCACTACAATGTAGAGCAGAGGACAGTCACTTCGCCAGATGGCAAGATTTTAGCCAACCTTACACCTGAAGCTATCGGAGAAGCATTCGGGATTCCAGTTCATGAGAAGATGATCTATAAAACAAAAGAAAGGGCAGGAAAGATGTACTCATCCACAATAGACCGATGTGCTGATTTGATAAATGCCAGGTGGATGATCAAACCCAAGCCAACTCGTACAAAGTTACCCAAACAGATAATCTCAGAGGATTTGAGGCAAGAGTTTGGTGATTTGATAATGATGTTGAGCAGAGTTGGAGGGTGCCCCCAAGCGTTCATCTTTGAACCTTGGATGTTTCATTATATCAACTTGGTGCTAGAGGGCAAAGATTACATGGATTGGGTACTGATGATCAGTGATAGCATACACGAGCAGCTCCGTGGTGTGAGAAGAACGAAAACGTTCTATATGGGCTCTTACATTGTCTACATGCTGGCTCGCATGACAAAGTATAGAGGAATCTCCTATAAGGAACCAATTGCGTGTGGTTCCCATCAATTTAAGATACATGAGGCTTGTCCACAGTTGCATCTGACAAGCACCACTAACTACAAAAGGGTCAATGACGCCTTCACTATGCATATTACGAGGACCTTGCAGCAAAGAACCCATCACAGAATATCCAGGGAAGCACAAGAATTGATTGAGAAGTTCGGGTGTTGGTTTATCCAATTTCTGAAGTTTACCTACATAAGGCTGCAAGGATTTTCTTCTTATCCTTATAGATTGCCACGGTATCCTACAAATAGAATAGTGATGCTGGAAGTATCTAGGCAACTTATTGCCTATGATAAGATTCAGAAGAAGAAGAAGAAAGGTGGACTTGGATTCCCAATTACCATGGGGAATTTAGATGAGATCTGCCCATCGCTGCAAGCAGCTAGGGAGGCAGAAAACAAACTCCAATTCTTCCACCTTTCCTACCACACCAGCAGGCACCACTACGATCCCCACAAGAACATTAGATGGATATTGTCAGAAGAGTTCAGGCACAAGACACAGATCGAAGACTTTTGGGTGAGTGCAGTGGATGAGATCGAGATCAGGAAGAGAATGTTTTCTCGGATACCGTTGGTGATGATCAGAGAATGCGAGATTGTCCCAGTGCCGGATCAAATTGAAAGGACATAAATGTTGTGCAGGCTGACTACGAGACAGTTCGAGATACGCCTCTACCACTCCCCGATTGGTCAGAGCCAGAGATTACCGACTTGGATACTCTCTGTATCCCAGTCTTAACATTTACACGGAGTTGGGTAGAGAGGCACGTCAGCCGACTTAAAGGGAAATCAATTCCCCTTACACATAATTTGATGGGAGACCACAGGTCGCCAACAACTAGACAAAGAAGGCAAGTGGATCACACTCCAGAGCCTAGAGGAAAGGAGCCAGTTCGACTTGAGCCTTTGAGAGTTGAGGAGTCTTTGCATACACCATCTCGGGCAAACTCTCCAAGCTTATAGGAGGTATCATTATTTGCTGATCAGAGGGAGAGATTGCAGGCAAAACAGGCAGTGCAAGTGGAAAGTCAGCCACCTCGCAGAGAATCGGTGGGCCAGAGCATCAACATACCTTGAGAAGATAATCAGCAGGAAAATCAGCAAGAGACAGATGAGGGGACGACCACTGATACTCAGTTTCAGCAGGAGATTGAGGCAGCTTTCGAGGATGATGCTACTTCAGATCAGGATGCCCAGAGCTCAGGAGATATTGAGCCTATTGATGATGATGAGCCTCATCGGAACAAAGGCAGGGAAGAAGTTCATGAGATAGAGGTCGAGGTTGAGCAGCCTTTCATTATATCAAACATGCGGCAAGAGGTGCCAGAATGGCCAAGGGATAGGATGAGACGTGACCCTATCGATGAGACTGATCCTGCAGTCGAGATGGAGGAGTTGCTACAAAGGATCAGTGCACCTCCAACAAAGAAGAAGGCCAGGAACTTCTCCAAAATATCAACAGATGAGGATGGATCCCGAACTTTGCATATGGCAGTGCCTCGGGTAGAGTGTAATCAGGATGAGGCCGTTCCAGAAAATTACGTGATTACAACTATGGAACTTGGCTGCCCTACTGGAGCACAAGTAGTTGAGGAGTGCGATAGTTCCTATCGAGCACTCAAGGATAGATTGTCCTATGTTGAGGGCAAGTATAAGAAATTGAAGGTAGAACACAAGACACTGATTGGCTACGTGCAACACTTGTCCCATCCTTGTGGGCAAGAGAACCCGACAATTGAGCTTCCAGCTGAACTTTCTAGGGAATCAATCAGTGGGTTAGAAGATTTGAAAAGAATGACACAACAGGCAGACAAATGGGTTGCCAGCGTCCGTGCTGAAACAGGAAAGTTTATGGAGGATCTTGCACATGCCTATCAGTGAGCCTCCGATATTATGGCAAGGATGGATGCAGTTAACCATGCTTGGGGTGAGGCTCGTATCTATCAGACGAGAGTTGTTCTCCGTTTAGGAGCTTTGATGAGCGTACCTCTACAGATGTTGATTGAGGGAGGTGTGATTCAGCAGGGGGATAGATACGATTTCGCCGTGTGGTACTCTTCAGTGGTCACAGGCGAGGATTCTACGATGCATCACAGACAGATTTTGTCAGGGTCAGAAAGGCCATGATGAATATCTTAGATGGAGTTCTCAATACATTAGAGGCAATCTTTGCTAGGAGGTTGACTTTTGAAGAGGTAACTACAGATGGATTGAAGAACAGATTAACACCATTCTTTTCTGAGGTGAAGACCTTCACACAGGATGATTTCGAGAACACTTCTACGTTCTCTAGCATTATTCAGAACACCCAGGACGCCCTTGTGGCCTGGAAGAAATCTTGTGCTTGGCATGGGCAAACAGTTACAGTTTTAGAATTTCAGCTGGATCACATTCCTCCCATTTCGGATCAGGAAGTTGAGGCAGTATTGGCTAGGTTCGTCAGATTTGCAGCTAGCAAGAAGGAGAAAGGAAACGCCCTTCTGGACGATGACCTTCTGGAAGGGGATGATGTGCATTGATGGTGGATAGTGGTTCATTGATGAGGAGTGGAGAATCTTGGACGCATTCATTGCCCCACTCCTCTTAGTGGCGGTTTTTAGGGCAAAAACCCTAATCAGGGCTTAGGTGGCTCAATCTGGGCCTTCCATTGTATTTGAGTCTAAGCCATCCACTGGACTGGGCTAGATATAAAAGGGGTATCCCCCCTCATTTGTAATATTAGATATCAGAGTTAGACAGAAATCAGAGATAGAGTTGAGTTAGATAGAAGTTAAAAGTAGAGCTAGGAGTTAGCTTAGTTTGGAAAGGAAAGGAAGACTTTCCCTTCGAAAGTTTTTATAAAAGATTGTTGTGTAAGACTCTCATAATATAAGGATTCTCATTGATTGGTGATTTCATCTTGCATCGTGGGCAGTTGACGAGATCTTTTTGTCTTTCCAATTCAAGTAGAGTAGAGTAAAGTAGGCTTTGTTTTTATGCAAGTAGTGTTAATTGTGGAATGTGGCGTTGGTTTGAGCAAATCTTCTTGTATCCATACCACTAGCAGGCTTGCTGACGGTAAGTCTGCCCCTGCGTGGTCAACTGGAATTTCAGTACCTAACTTCGGTTGTGATTTGTATGTCCACTTGCTTCGTTGTGAAGGGGTGTGTATGTGGAATCACAATTTGAACATCTTATCCGTCCTTTGAAGATTGCACCAGCTTTGTTAGAGTTGTCCGAAGGGGAGACGAAACAAATTTCGGTTTGAAGATTGCCAAAGCCTGTCCTCATATTCCATCTTTAGAAATAGATTGTAGAACTCCTACCCTTGATCCCTTTAAATTCAGTATTTCTCGGTCAGTTCAAATACCAGAGCATCATAGTCAAACCTTTCATCTACTTGACATCAAATCGAACAATTACGTAATTCCCCTTGGAATACCCAGCATATTCACATCAACCAATTGAGTCTATTCGCAATAAAAGGAACCTTGGAGTTGAACGCATGAACTTTCACGCAATCTTAGCATGCAGAATACTTTGATCAAGAGAGAATAGAGTGATCGTTGGACATTTTATTCTGTGCTGGCGTTGTCATAAAACACACGTGAATAGTCCCCATTTGAATGGGGTGATGTGTGAAAAAGGTTACAACAGATACCATCCATACTACGCAACATTATAGGATAGATCATTTTTGACATCAATGACAACAATGCCACATCAACAACTTCTCAGGTAGACACTCTTCTTCCTTCTCCATCTCTTTTGAGATAGTGATGATATCTTTTGTGTTAATTTTCCTCCTTTTAGGTTCCAGAGGGGAACCACCAATGACAACCTCTAATTCCCTCTTAGCGGAGGAGGAACCCTCCTCAAACTGACTGATAGGAATAGCACTAGACACTATCACACCGAAGCATAGATTCAACTACAAGGATGAGAAATAAGCTTTGCATGCACTTACTTTATCTTCCAAACATTCCACATATCTGTAGACTTGCTTTCCGACAGGGATGTCAGACTTCCATTTAACATTCTCCTTTGATGGTAACGAATTCAGAAAGTAGAACACTAAACACATGAGTAGAGACCCAAACCGGAAGGGATAACAATCAACCACAGACATTCTGACATTCTCAATTAGGTTTTCCATTACCAGGCTACATAGATCAAACTGTTGATTTTCCTTCACCATCTTATGTGCAAGAAACACAGCAATAGTAGATGTAGAACCTTCACGATTTCAGAAATAGATTTTGTATGAGATACCATAAGCAACATACCTTACTGCAATATCGGCAATGGTATTTATTTATCAGTAGAGCTCGGGGGTCTTTTTCGATACTAGTAAGTTCCTCCACATCTCTGTATTTCATGGTTTTCTTCCTAGGGAGGTCACCAACTCTGCACAACCCAATAACAACTTCAACGGCTTCCTTCATGACCTGATAGAGTTTGTCCAAAATGATGCTGCCATCCTTGAAACGGCTCAACAGGAACAAGATAGATTCTTTTTCAGCAAACTAGGGGAATTCTCCCCACAAATCCATACCTATGACACTCACATTCTGCAGTTCATCAGCCTTCAACCCTAGCTCCATTTCCTTCATCTTTTGATGATCAAATTCATCCAACTCAACTCCCTTCAGCTCCAGCGGAATACC
Organism: Sequoiadendron giganteum; assembly: GCA_007115665.2. Classification (NCBI taxonomy): domain Eukaryota; kingdom Viridiplantae; phylum Streptophyta; class Pinopsida; order Cupressales; family Cupressaceae; genus Sequoiadendron; species Sequoiadendron giganteum. The sequence goes on along the minus strand of CM021100.1, from coordinate 59,111,329 downwards.
GCCACTGGATTCGTTGCCAATCAACACGGATTCCATCGTCGCACTCGGCTTGTTTAATCCTTTATCGCTCAATGACAAACTCTTCTTCTTTGCAATAGTGAGAAATGATTTGAAACTCCATCTTTTATCCTTAATTGCTCATGATGACTTCGCCGCCAAAACATGTATCGATGATGCCACCAATTGTACTTTGCTTTTCAATCAACTGGATTAAACTTCATTATGCAACATCATCCGCATCCAACTTAGTCATGTCGGAAACACATCAATCTTTCTTCGGAGAGGGGGAACCAACAGGATATGCATTGCAAAACTCCCCCTGAGCCAAGGCGGTTGGCTCAATTTTCGAAAGAGCTAGTATTGGGATTCGGTACCACAAAAGGGCTCTCCACACTCGTTTCCTTTTTCTTCCAAACGGTGATGGTCTTCTTTTTAGATTCATCTGATTCTGCAACCTTCTTTTTGTTTTCAGTCTTTTTCGGAGCAACATATCTGCATGTGTTAGCATAATGTCCGGATTCATTGCACTTGTAACATCTCTGTCCTGACCTAACTGAGTGAAACCTGGATCTGCACTGATTAGCTTTGTGACCATAACCATGGCATAAGTAGCAATAACCATGAAAGAGACCGTTCATTTCATTCCTTCTATCCGGATTAGATAATTGACTTCTGCAATGACTTGCTTTGTGACCAAACTTGTGACAATTAAAGCATTGAATACTCGGTTCCATCTTGCTTCTACACTCTACAACTTTATGTCCAAATTTTTTGCATAGAAAACAGTGACCATTGAATGATAAGTACCTTTGAGCATTTGGTTGCCTCACTAGAGGTCTTTTTGTAGATCTTCTAGAGTTCGGGACTTTGCTTGTTACACTAGATCTTGCTTTAGCTTCCACTACATTGTCTTTACCCTTAGTGTTCAGATTTGAGTTTTCACTTGAGAAGCCAAGTCCTTCCTTATCCTTGTGACATTTCTGTAGGGACAAAAGTTGATCCAAAATCATGCTACTTTCACACACTCTAGCTTCTGATTTCATCCTTTATAACTCTTGGTCTAACTTCTCATTTTCTTCTTTCCGTTTGATGGAATCTTTGAGATTTTCTTGTCTTTTTCCATTCTTCCATTTTCTGTTTGATGGTATCTTTGAGATTTTCTTCTGTCTTCTTGCATTCATCCAACTGAAGCTTTAGATTTATAGCACTTTCCTTTGACTCCTTTAGTTCCTCGCTGACCTCTCTGTGTCTTGCTTTGAATTCCCAGATTCGCTCCCTTAGCTTTGATATGCAAGCATTTGCCTCCTTGATGTTTTCTTTTAATTCCTCATTTTCAGATTTCGTACTTTCCATATCACTCAATATTGACTTCAGTTCTTCCTCAAAGTAATAATCTCCTTCCATTTGTTCAAACTGCCAAGATCTCCTTCAAGCGGTTAAGCTCTATCTATAAGGGACCAAGCTCTGATACCAATTGTTGAACAGTCCGGATAACTGAGAGAGGGGGTGAATCAGTTATCACAAAACACTTTTCTTTCTTTACTTAATCTAGAGCAATCATAAACCATTCATGTATTAATTAAAACAGATATGAACATGCAAGCACTAAACAACACCATGCACAATGAACACCAGGATTTATGTGGAAACCCAAGATGGGAAAAACCATAGAGAATGCTAATTCTCAATTATAAAACATCGGTTAAGGTGATTTTTACAAGGGCTTACTACCAAAATGCTCACTGCCGGTAAGGCTCACTGCCCAAGATACAAAAATCACTGATTAGAAAATGGACAAAACATGAACTGATGAAGTTGCATTTACATATGTATGATTTCAGTTCCGGTTAAGAGCACAACATCTGACTGCAGCAGATCCGATGAGGAATTTTTTGCACACCTTCCTTGCACAACCTTTGTAATACAGATTACTTCTACTTGGCACTTGCCTTCACTTCCTTCTCTGATCCTTGTCGCACAATCCTTCACACCTTTATCATTGTTCGCACATTCCACACTTCTTGTTTTCGGATGCACTAAAAGATGTTCCACATACTGAAATATCCTAACCAATTTTTTCATTTCGTTACATAGCTAAGTACACCCATTAGCATTAGTGTAAACATAAACCAGCTGAAAAGAACCCTTGACTTTCTGATCAACCCAGATCCCAGTATGGGCAAGGTGAGAGCATACTTGAAGGGGGTCGTTAGCCTCATGATAAACAAAACACAAGGTAAGCAACTGGGACAGTATATTGTATAGACGCAATATGCATGCAATAACGATCAAACCAGCAACCCCATTTAACTAATATCGAATAAACACCATGACAATAACATGAAGGCAAGGTAGGCGCAACAATTTATTATAACAACAATTACTCTTTGAACAGATACAATAATAGCAATACTACAGGCAAGGTAGGCGCAGCATGTATGCTATCAAGCAAAGGTTCTAATTTACAAGGGTGAACCAATCTTGAGAATAGGCATGTTGCCGACAGCGCAGCAATTCTCTATCACCAGGAAAAGCTAATTACAAATGAGCTAAAAGCTCTTATTTATAGACTTCAAGGTGTAGGCAACCCTAAAATCACCTTGAGTCAACTACAGTCTTGCAAGACATGCAAGATCTTATTCTTAAACTCTAATTGAATGAAACTATACAGTTAACTGGGAAACTATCATCAGTTAACTGAAACATCTAATCTAAATGGACAATGTGCAAGCATACACGTCCTTATTGAAAGCAAGTTAACTGGAATGCTATCATTAGTTAACTGAAATATCTAATCTAAGATCCAAGTGTTTGTAGATGTTTCCAAGAAAGACATGGCATGCAATGTGTAACAACCAGTTAACTCGGAAAGAAGCCTCGAGTTTAACTCCTGTGTCTAATGTCTATCTTGGAAAAGGTGGGACGCCTTGAACTGAAGTTCACTGACCCTGATTTCGAGCAAGTAACCCCTCCACGAGGTTAGTGACTGCATCACCATCTAGAGGTCGTCACATGTCTCAACTGTCAATTCACTGCTTCTCAGCAACTCAAGCAAAACTGAAAATCTTGCATACTTAAACTGGCCCTTCATTGGCTGGTAACTCTGGTGGCTTTGTAACTGAAGTGATGGCCACTATTTTCCTCTGCAGCTTGATGCTTCTCACGTTTTTCATGCTTTTCTTTATGGAAGAGTGTTGCATGATGAAACTGCGAACTCTTTGGTTGTGAGAAATACAAATGAACATGCTGCATACACAGAAACCCAACGGTATCAACCCTCTAAACTGGCCTTGGAAGACAATCAGCTATACGAGACATGAAACCATGTGAACTTGAGTGACTACTCTTGTCAACCTTTTCGATGCGCTTGATACAAATCAATGTCAGCTTTTATGATGAAATCATGAATTAAGACCGACATGGTCTTGAATTTGATCTACGTGAACTGCATCCGGAAAAACTTGCCTGTTGACTGTGAACATGGCTACGTTCTGACAACTTCTCTGGAAAACCAAAAATCACTCCAGATAAGGCTAAAAGTAGCATGTTGAAGGGCAATTTTCACAAAATATTCTGAGACGTGGGTTTTGTGCATAATCAAATTCTAAGATGACCCACAACATCAGAAATTCAAAAAAATGTGATTTAGGCCCGCATGCAAAAGGTTTTCAGTTGAGATCTGAACTAGCAGTTAGGGGCACTGGGGGCAATTTTTCTCGTGAAAATCTGGAACATGGGTTTTGCATAGAAATGAATTATGAAACAACCCAGATCAACAGATTTGTGAAAAAATGTGATTTAGGCCCACATGCAAAGAGAATTCTGGAAAAAAAACACAGTGCTTCTAGAAAAGAGGCAACGGGGCAATTTTCGCAAAATAATCTAAGACATGGGTATTGTTGTTGATGCTGAAATACTCAAACCCAGATGATGCTTTTTTGAAAAATCTGTCGTTTTCTTTGACATGCGAAGAAAATCTAAGACGAGAATAGAGGAAAATAAGACAGAAGAATAGAAGTTTTTTATTTGTTTGTTTTCTCTCTTCTTCTGTAGAAATTCGCTTATGCTTGAAGTAGAACTGATGAAACCTGCATGCAAATGGAAAACGAAGTCTGAAATAATCTTTTCTTGAACAATCTGAATCTGTAGCTACGAAGAACACTGAAATCTGACACCTGTAGCACCTGCAGATCAAATCTATGCTCAAGAAAAGATGTTTCATGTCAACTCTGATGAAGAATAATGGACGCCATTAGTAAAAATATAGAAAAATATCTTCTAAGGCGTGTGAAATGCATGCTAAGCATTGGAAATGGTGCTTGAAGTACAACTGGTGCTTCAAAACTCACGCATGGCCTATATTTGGCTTCAAACTCAATTAACTGGATGTAGAACCAACCCAAGTTAGGGTGCCACCTTGAAGATTCAGTTAAGTAGTGCATGCAAACTAAGTTTAGCCAGTTATGACTAAAAAAAAAGGTATAATAGAAGTCGACCTGAAAAAGAGTTTAATTGAAGATCAAAATTTGGCAAACTGAAAACTCTCTTCATGCGCACTTCTACTTTTGAATTTCAAAATGTCAATCTTTGACTTTAGGCGTCCTTCCTTCCTTAGACATTTTCTGAAAATATAGAATCTAAAACCTCAAACGAAGCTCATGTTCGATCACTAATTCTGGTTGACTATCACGTCGGATCAACTGGCTGACAATCTCGATGAAGAGCAGGACCAAAACTGACAAGAAGATTCCTTGAGGTGGCAATTCAAAATTCAACCATCTGAGGCTTCAAAAAGATGGGCACCCCTGGCCTCCAGGCTTAGCCAATTTCACAGTACTTTTACCTCGTTGAAAATCTCCTCCGTCAAAAAGCATAATTTTCAACATCTTTCATTGTAGAGTGTTCTTCTTTGAGTTTCAGGCTTAGATATTAACACCTGGTACTGGCCAACTGCCATTAATGACCTCAGAGGTCCTAACTTTTCTCCTGAAAAAGTTATAACTACCCACGAGCCTTAAACTGACTTTTAACTGAAACTGACTTCACCACTGTGATCGTGATGTGAAATAAGCCAATCAAAATTAATTTCAGCCAATTCTGACAAGTTCCTATTTTTTAGGGTTTCGGACTAAAAATAGATTTCAAAAACCCTAATTTTCAAAATTTTCAAATTTTGCCAGTATGTCCGTGGCATCACACTGACTAAAAGCCCATACTTTATTTGCCCATAAACTGAGTTTTGACCCCACTTTTACAAGGTTTAGACCATTTTAAGCAAAATGCTTAATGAAGCAAAAAATTTGGTTTGGGTACAACATACATACAGTTAAGTTTAATGAGAAACACAATATTTCCAGTCCACATTAATGAAATCAAGAATACTTCTATCTGCAACTCTCTTAGAGTTCTTTTACATCAAGAAGCATTCCCGATTTCAGTTAAGTTTGATGATTAATTGTATGGTCCATAATCATAGAAATCAACTCTTGTTTACAAGGAACAGTTTGCACCTTACTGTTCATGCAGAACTTTTTATACAAACTTGTTTGTTCTTGAGTGGTCTTGGATAAACACTATTTCCTTAGACCTCTGTTACAGTTTTTCATTTTCTAGACCACTGTTATTGTCATTAAAACACAATAATGCCGATTCCGGTCATGAATAGGAATACCAACAATCCCAACACAGAATCTGTATCTTCATAGAAGTGCATACTGAGCCACAGTTAGAATCTGATGTGTTTGCTTACAAATAGAATAAAAAATTCAAAAATTCAATGATGTGGTTGTATCTACATGACAAACCTATAAACAACTTATACTGTCAATTGTAAGTCATGAGAGCATTCATTAACTGTGTGCATGTGGCCCTCTTTTTTCAGCTTCCTTTGATGGAATCAAACTGCAAATAGAAAGCATCTTCCATAAGGGTATGTTTGGTTTGTGGTACTCTTCACACAAGATTGCAATGACACAAAAAGTCTTTAATGTAACTTTTCAATCAGTATGGTATCATCATGAAAACGAGTCTCTATCTTCAAACTTAGCTATCTCACTTCAACCTGAAGATTTTAAACTTTAAATCCATCATCTTTATTGATCAATAGAAACTCTAAACAAGACATGGCCTTTAACTCCGCCGAACGCTAGTCACAACAAACGACAAGTGTTCTGTATCATGCACAACCTTTACATTGATTAGTACTCCGTTGAGGAGGAAAATATACCTCAAAAAGAATGGACCTTCTCAAAGCCCATCCATTATCAATCTTCAATCCTAAAAATACTATATCCAGCAATGGAAAATTGACCTGCACCTCAACAACATCTACATTATTTAGTCACCAAATATAAAATGTTGTGTTAGATCTTCTAAGCTAATAAACAATGCCAACCTTTTCACCATATTGTAAGTGTTGGAAAAGGTGTTGTAGACCTTACATGCTAATGTTATTTATTCATACAGGTTTATCTTGGGCATGGGGGGCAGCCTAATTAATTTACTATCCTGGTAATCATAGTTCACAAACTTGGACTTGGCAAGTTTTCGGCAAGCCCAAAACTTCCAACTTGGCAAAACTTGAAAAATTTAAAAAGTAGTTAAATTTCTTAACAAACACATTTTTTGCAAAACTCGTTTACAAAATGTATCAAATAAGTCTAAAAGTGCATGGGGAAGTATTTTCTATTAGATTTGATTCTTGAATACAAATGGATTACAAAATTGCATCATCATGTGAGTTGAAGGCAATAGCTAGTTGCTAACTAATAACTATTATGAATTTATGATGATTGTCATTGAAAATCATTATCGTAAATTGCATATCTAGGAAAGTAGAAAATTACAATTTTTTACAATTTTCTCTTCCCCATTCTAGTTAAAAATTGGGTGGTAGAGGGTCTAGTCCTCAAACTTAGTTGTGGCTCCTTGCTTGGCCTAGAAGATTGTGCTTGTGGTTCCACCCTATTGCTAGATGACAATGACTCCTTTGCCACATCATTGGCATCCAATAACAATCCAATCTCCCCTTTTTTTGTTGCAGCCACACCCTCCATAGCCTGCCTCTAAAAATCAGCAATCTCATCCTTTGTAAACAAGGAGGGCTCATCATCTTGCACAGTCCAATCACTGTAGGGATCAATCTCATCCAAATTAATAGGCTGCTACGATTTGTCCTCCATATTTCTTGTGCGAAGTAGAAGGCTGTATTGCATAAAAAACTAAGTCATTGAGGCATTGTTGAGTTAACTTATTACCTTTCTTTATTTGAATGGTATCAAACAAGCTCCAATTGCACTCATAGCCAAAAGCATTACAAGGTTGAGACAAAATTCAAAGGACTGGCTTTTGGATATTTGGGGTATTTCCACTCCAATCTTCCCTCCAAGAACATGCAAATAAGACATTCAAGAGTTTGTAAATAAAAAATATTCTATTAACAATTGTAATGTGTAACTTATAGGTGAATCTTCTTCAAATAGCTAGTGGCAAGGAAAACAACGCCCCCCTAGCTTACTTATGATTTTGCAACTTAGAAATAATGAGGTCTCTCACCTCAACCTCTAGTGTTATCCTCTATAATAACTGACCCAATTTTTTTTGAATTTTTTACTTACTAGCATCAAACATAAAGCAATGGTAAGCAGCATAATCAATTTCCTTCCACTTTTTGATCACCCAGTTCCAATGAAGGCAATGTGAGAGCATACGGTGATAAGGATTACATTAGAAATCAACTGCTAGGAATGAAATCTACTTATTCAGTGGGGTGAGTAGAGCACACTCACTTATGCAGTGAGTAGGCTAAGTACAATAATTAAAGTAATCATCTCTTCCGCTTTTCAACAGTGAGCAAAGTGCCAAAGACCACTTATTCAATGGGGTAAGTACAAAGATCCATTTATTCAGTGGGGTAAGTACAATGAACCGCTTGTTTAGTGGGGTAAGCAAGGAAATCCACTTATCAATGGGGTAAGTAGCATCAAAACAAAATGAGCAGCTCGTTGGTGGTACTACCACACAGTGTTACAACATTAGCCCATATCAATTCCCCAATTCCAAAATATGTATCTGCTATTACAATAATTTGTGAAATGAACTGATTGGAAATCCCGCACCCCCCCTCCTCCTCACGCCTCCCCCCCACCCCCCCCGTCCCCCCCAAAATATGATTAATTGACAAAACAATTCTCCCAACTTGAGGTAATGAAATTATACCTCTAAAAGATTGAAATAGGTCACTGGAAATGAACTCTTCCTCATTGGAAAAGACTGCTACAAGTCTATTGATGTTAAAATCAGAAGCTGGTCTAAACAGGGGCAGCTAGAAGATTATTTACTTCAATTTTTTTGAGCACTTCCCAACACCTTATATCAACTGGAGTTTCTTCATGCACCCTAGATGCCTCCTAGGAAGTGAACAACAATCAAAAACAGGCCTGAAATGATCTGATACAATCCCATTATCCTTGCTTGCAATGCTACGGTCTGCCTGGAGGGGTCGACTTGAAACTAACAATCAGAAACTCCTTTTTAGCACTTGCAATTCCTCCAACCTGGTCGCATATCACAAGGAAGTTAATGATAAAAATCCCAAAAGCATATCACAAGTTCTTCAATCAGCAAGAGCCAAAATGATGGTATGGCCTATACTAGCAAGGGGTACGGCCAACAAGAAAACTCAAGAACATTTCACTCCAAAACACTCTACAAATGTAAGAAAATCACACCAAACATATTGCAACTAGAAGACATCAAAGTAATCCATCATAGAAGCCATACTGAAATCTTCACAATGAGCTCTAATGGTGATCCTTGAAATAGAACCACTCTTATCCAATTAGGGAATATATTTCAATTCTAAAACTAGAATAGTTCTTGAGGGTTATCGTCCTCAAAAACTTGGAGAATCCAACATCAAACCAGCAGCACTTCGTTATCAAATCTCAAAACATAATCAAATGAGCTATCCCATGCCTCCTTTTATAGCTTTTGGAGGGAGATATTACAATTTAAAATGATAAAGTAATTCACCTTTTCACAAAAATGCCTTTTAAAATTATGTCAATGTTTCAATTCGTACCTCTGGAATGCGGATTAGAAACGGACAACTATGCACAGTAAAACTGCTTTTCAAATTAGGAGGGGAAGCTCCCTCTTCGTTGATGATGCTTAAAAAAGAATACTAAACTACTACCAATCTTTTTATTCTCAGTTAAGAGCACAAGGTTATAAAACTCTTTGTGTCGTAGTTGAGGTTTTCTCTTTTCCTAAACTTCAAACTACAACTTGGCCTAAACTATAGACGCTTCTGACAACTCAAGTAAACTCAGAGCTTGAGAGTCGGAAGTAAATGAGGAATGATTTGATTAACACAAAAGCTTATATAAACTTACTTCCAACTTGAAGACTCATTGTACTTATAAGATGTAAGGTGAATTAAAGATTATACAAGAAAAACACATAAGACAAGAAACTAAAAGACATCGAACAAGTAAATCAAAACAAAGATGGCATAAGTTTTCACTTTTCTCAATTTCTAACAGTAGTTAAATTTCTGGGACAACAGATTGTAGCAAAGACAGACTTACAATGTGCGATCAAACAGCAGATTACACTTGACACAAGTTGAATGGTAACCGAACAATAATTTGCAGCAAGATAGGCTTACAAATTAGCTTTTACAATCACAGTTAGAAAATAATTGGCAAGGCTGCCCTTATTTATACACAAACAAGGAGTAGGTAACCTTAAAATCTCCTTGCTTTAAGCTGACTAGACTTGCCAACTTGCAAGATTTATTTCTAAAACTAACACAAGACAACTAACTAACCACTAGCTAAAATCAGTTAATTGATTTAAAAGCAGGGAAAGTTCCAACTATACATTTGATTTTTCTATTTCACAAAGAATAGATAAGAATGAAACAAGAATAGCAAGTTAAACTCAGAAAAGGCATCGAGTTAACTGCTGCTTTTAGTTCTATTTTTGGAAATTTTCGCTGCCCCAAAAAGGTGACTCACTCATTCATAATTTGGGAAACTATATCTGCTAAAAAGATGGTAACTACCTCCTTGTCAGGAGTACTGAAAAAGCGGATTCCCCGAAAAAAGCTGAGGTTTGGGTTTTGTAGATAATCACATTCTGAAGAGACCCAGTTCATTAGATTTTGAAAAAGCTAAGGGCTTCTCGAAAAAGCGTTGAAAAAGCAGATTTTAGGGAATATAAAATTTCCCAATCTTCAAGAGGAGCAAAAAGTAGATGGACCCAGATCGATGAAAACTGAAAAAGTTGACCACCTGTTTTTGAAATGTGATGCCCTAGGAGATTGGACCATGAAAAAGCATGCCTCTATGCTTCCCAATCCCAAATCCACGAAGAACATTGAAAAAACACTCTGTTTGAGCTTCCAAATCTTGATGAGAAGAAAACGATATTTTTCTTCCTCTGGATGCCAACCTGCAAAATATGAAGAACGAATGCTAAAAGCCTTCTTGAATAGAGTTTGAAGATGAAGAAGCACTTTCTTCGCAAAAGCCCTAAAATTTTGAAGTCTATCCATGAAGATAGAAACTTTGTATGCAAAAATTTGAGTCCATTTGCATGTGCAATAGTGAATTCCTTCTTTGTAGCTACAAAAAGCGCATGCGTGAAGACACGTTTTCGACAAAAACATACGCATTCGATGACATCATCAAACATGTAAAAGCTCTCCAGTGTTAGCCATTTTCTTTGTTTTTCTTTTAACTTTTGCTTCCGGCGAGGCTTGCCTCCGACTTCAATGTGCCGACAATTTGTTATTGCCAACTGATAAAATTTGTTTGACCATGGCAATCTCATGCTTAATCATTGCTGAAGTGATCTATAGCCTCCATACCGGTGTCTGACATCGTCTGATTGAGTTTGTGAGTGTGATGAGCCCTGCTGGCTCCCAACTCAAACCCCTGTATTTTTGTTTATCTTTGTGTCTTTTTAAGTTTTTTAGAGAAGATTTCTAAACAGAAGAAAAGGGGCAATAGCATATAAATGCACACAAAATTGAAATACTGTAACCTTTTGAGCAATAGATGTAATAGTTATTAATTTGCAGTACATACAATGAGATTGCAAGCAAATTACATACCCGAAAGACTCCAGAATAATTAAATAAGAAATTTTAGAGCTTGGCAGGCAAGAATGCTGAAACTGGAGGAAATGACTGTCGGGGGCTCATGATCTACTTTCTCCCACACAGAAGCTGGAGTTTGTAGGAATCTGTACAGTATCAATAGCTGGCGAAGTATGTGCCGAACTCAACTCCACGGTAAGCTCCAGTAACCGTGACTGAGACTCCTGAAGGGCCAGCTGGGTGCTCTCCAATGAGTTCAAAGTCACCTCAAGCTCATGGGCAAGCTCATCAATCTCCTCCTTTCCCCTCAGTGCATTGTAGCAAGTGCAATCCCACTCGAGAAGGTAATCTCTAGCAGCCAATAACTGCAAGTAATTTTGTTTCATAATTCCAATAGCTTCTCGAAGTGCATAAAACTGTGGAAAGGAAAGAACACCATCATTGTGCCCATCTGTCTCAGGAATACACCACCCAAAGGTAGCCAACATCTGACGAGCAACATCAAAATGCTCCAAGGCTGTGGCAATCATGTCATCACTAACCTTCAACTGTCCAACTAAATGATGATACCCCTGTGACACATCATCTCTGCCCAAATCAACACTATGGTATGAGGCTGAATCCTCAACACTCACCACATGATCGGCAGCATCATGCGTGCTAACAACTGTGCACACATCAGCATCTGAGGTACTACTACTATATACCTTCTCGGATGGTTCTACTGGTAAAGTAGAAGTTGTTGATATGACAATATGTGTACCCACTTCCACCACCAAAGTCACTGAATGTCCATCTGACTCACGATCCGAGGATTCTATGCCAACAAATGAATTTTCTAAGGTCTGATTTGAAAAATCAGACTCATCATGGCATGAATCTTCAACATACAATGCACCATTAGTACCCAATTCTTGAGTACTTTCATGTGACAACTCATTGGTAGCATCCTGTACACTAGTAGTCACTGCTGTCCCATACTGATGCAAAGTTTTACTACTGCTGTCATGTAAATCAGAACTTCTGTGGCTCAAATTCTCCATGCTATCTTCATGTGTGACACCTGTACCTTGTACGCCATTGCTCAAGGTCTCTCCCACAACACATTCTGGACTTGCCATGACTTCCAATTCATCTTCACGCTCAAGTGGACAACTGCTGTTATAAAAATCAGTCTTGTTATCATGACTGCAAACAATTTCTTGAACATTGATAATGACCACTTCCTCCTCAAATTTGCCCTTCTTCTCCTCTATAGGCTCCTCCTCAACCAAACAAGGTTCCAATCTGTCTTTGCATTGATCAAAGACACCGCATACCAACACATAGGCAGCTGGAGATGTTAATTTCCATGCCTGCGTACTGCTAGAAGAAGTGTCATAATGGGCTGAGATATGCTATCAATGTTGTCCACAATGGAGATCATGATATCTCTCATGTAGTCCTGTATACACCTGTCATGCCCTGAACTAATGGATTCTACAAAGACTTTGAATAATTGCAACACAAGAGCATGATCTAACCTGTGCCATGAACTCCAAGACCTTAACCCTTTGTGCATAGTTAGGACTCCCAATGTCTCCTATCCCAGCCATACAGTCAATGAGCAGCTGAAAAACCTCTCTCATGGTATTACCTGTATAAGGAGTCGGAGGAACTGTGAGCCTCAAAATCTGACTATAGCATAGGGCAATAGCAAGCCTGATCTCACTATCATTATGTCTCAAATACCTATGCTCACTCAACACCTTCACTACAGGATCCATAGCTATCTGAAGTGATGGAGAAGGTGAATGCTCTACCAAACTGAGATGTTCTTCTAGCCTCCTAAGAATGCATAATGTATCATACC
>CM021100.1:58855589-59098270 GCA_007115665.2 Sequoiadendron giganteum | reverse complement strand
AAATGGCAAGTACCTATTAGATTTAGCAAAAAAACTCTAGCTTGGAACCTTTGTAGATCTAGCCTCTAGTGTCCAACTAAGACCAAATAAAATGTTGATATGCTTTGAGCTCAATGGTGAACTCAAAATGTCTCCAAGAAGCTTCATTGTAACTATAATTGGCAACCATAAAAAAAAGAAACCCTCCCAAAAATAAAAAATCATTTCACACCTTTCTAATTCTTCTAATAATCCAAGGATGCAATAAAAGAGCATACTCGGTGCTTAAAACAACCAACTCTACACTCCCAAATTTCCTAAAGAATGTTAACCCACAACTCACTACCTGCTTTGATATCATATAAGATTTGGCTATGAAGCTGCCTAGAAAACAAATGATTGAAGGAAAGCAATAATAAAAATTCAAAATTAAAAGAATAATTTGTAATCTACTCAATAAGAAATGCATAGAATATTAGACTAAGTGATTATAAATGAACTATGGGTGAATATAAATAAGTTGTATCACCCAAGAGAATAGAAACACAAGCAATGTGAGATAATGTGTAAAAAGTCTCCAAGTAAACGCAACCAAGTGTGAAAAGAACCTAAGTGGAGAAGTGGCTAAGAAATTAACTATTTAAGAATATACCTCAAATTTTTTAGCCTAAAAATGCCCCATAATGATAGCTACCCATTGAATTTTGCAAGAAAACTCTAGTTTCAAACCCTTGCAGATCTAGCCTCTAGTGTCCAATTGAGATGAAATAAAAGATTGATCTAACTTTCTCAACTACTTTGAATGCAATGGTGAGCTCAGAATGTCTCCAAGAAGCTTCAATGTACTTGTAAGTGGCAACCTTAAAAAAGATAAAACTCTTAAAAACTAAAAAAACTTTCACACCTTTCTAATTCTCCTAATCATCCAAGGATGTAAGAGAAGAGCATACTTAATGCTTAAAAAAAAAAACCAGCTCTACACTTCCATATTTCCTAAAATATGTTAACCCACAACTCACTACTTGCTTTGATATCACATAAGATTTGGCTATGAAGCCATTTAGAAAAAAAATGACTAAAGGAAAGCAAAAATAGAAATCCAAAATTAAAAGAATATAATTCTACTCAACAAGAAATGCAAAGAATATCAAACTAAGTGATAGCAAATGAGCTGTGTGAATATATATAAACTACATCACCCAAGAGGCTAGAAACACAACCAATGTGGGATAATGCATAAAAAGTCTCCAAGTAAACTTAACCAAGTGTGAAAAGGATCTAAGTGGAGAATTGACTAAGAAATTAACTAGTTAGGAATATACCTTGGTTCATTTTGTCCTCAGAATGCCCAAAATGATAGCAACCTATTAGATTTTGTGAAAAAACTCTAACTTCAAACCCTTGTAGATCTAATCTCTAGTGTCTAATTGAGATGAAATAAAAGGTTGATCTAACTTTCTCAACTAGTCTAAACTCAATGGTGAACTCATAATGCCTCCAATAAGCTTCAATGCACCTACAATTGGTAAACTTAAAAAAAGGATCCCCAAAAATTGAAATTTCTTTCACACCATTCTAATTCTCTAGGTCATCCAAAGATGCAAATAAAAAACATACTCAATGCTTCAAGAAAAAACTAGCTCTACACTCCCAGATTGCCTAAAAATGCTAACCCACAACTCCCAACCTACTTTGATATCATATAAGATTTGGCTATAAATCCACCTAGAAAACAAATGACTAAAAGAAAGAACATAGATCCAAAATTGAAACAATAAATTGTATTCTTCTAAACAAGAAATGCAAGGAATATCAAATTAAGTGATTACAAATGAACTATAGGTGAATATATATAGAAAACTACAACTACCCATTGGATTTTGCAAGAAAACTCTAACTTCAAACCCTTGCAGATCTAACCTATAGTGTCCAATTGAGATAAAATATAAGGTTGATCTAATTTTCTCAACTAATCTAAACTCAATGGCGAACTCATAATGTCTCCAAGAAGCTTCAATATACCTACAATTGACAAGCTTAAAAAAAGGAATTCCCAAAAATTAAAATTTATTTCATGCCTTTCTAATTCTCTAGATCATCCAAGGATGCAAACGAAGAGCATACTTAATGCTTAAAAAAAGAAGCTCTACATGTAAATTTCCTAAAAAATGCTAACCCACCACCCTGACCTACTTTGACATCATATAAGATTTGGCTATAAAGCCACCTAGAAACAAATGACTAAAATAAAGAAAGAACATAAATCCAAAATTGAAAGAATAAATTGTATTCTTCCAAACAAGAAAAGCAAAGATTATCAAGCTAAGTTATTACAAATGAACTATAGGTGAATATATATAGAACATATCACCTAGGAGACTAGAAATATAACCAATGTGGGATAATGTGTAAAATGTCCCTAGGTAAACTCAACATAGTGTGAAAAGGACCAAAGTGGAGAACTATCTAAGAATTTAACTAGTTAGAAAATATACCTTGTTGACATTGACAACTTGTCCAATGACTTAAGGATGGAATACAATCTCACCTTAATCCCTCATTGGCCAAAGTGTTTTCAAAAAATTCTCAAGAACTTGATAACTTTGATAGATATGATAATAAATTGTACACCAAAGTGAATCCATACTATCTAAAATAATGATTGATCTATCTCTTGAGTTCAGGTAGCCTTTTAACATGGCACAAGAACTCCCATCTTTAAAAATCCATCCACAACCATATTCATTGAAACATTATCATAATTTGTAGTGGATAATCCTAAAAGATAATCCATGGAAATTGGTTTTCATTTTCACTTTGGCACCAAAAAAAAATTCTTTCTTGTTGATCAATTGACACATGTAATACGATATTTGATGTATTTTACATCTACCCAAAGATGTGGCCAAAATTAATACTTCTTCAATACTATGAGGATCTTTTCAACTCCAAAATTTCTTGTAACCTCACTAAAATAAGCCTTATATAGAACTTTTACAACCCACTTCATTTAAAACACATTAATTTGGAATTGATTTGTAACAATGCAATGCCTAGTAGATTACTAAAAACTTCAAATCTATCTCGTACAATTATGGCCAAGTGTTGATCTTGTGTCTACATCCATCAAGTGCATCGAGAAGAGCTTGGACAAAAAGTAGGCTAAAAAAAACCATCACTAGTTTAACACTTCTTGTATCAAGCCAAAAGTTTAGAAGGAACTACTCAATATGGGAAGTTATGAATGGCCATAGAGTGTAATTATCATCCACATAAATATTGCAAGAATATTAGTCAAGCCAAAAAGGATAAGTAGGCTTTCAAACAAATATGTAGAAGTAGGTCCAATCTTTTTTCACTATAATCCTTCTCAAGGTTATTAAGTCAATGAACACATTATGTGTGCTCATCACAACACAATTGGGCTAAGGCGAGACTTAATATTTTCCGTAATAATTTTTTCTCACAAGTTCCTAAATCTATAGTGTGAATAGTGTAATCTCTTCATTCTCTAGTGAATAAAGGGTGTGAGAGAGATGCAATAGGAAAGGAAAACCTAACATTTAGTCAATTGTATGCCTTGCTACACTATGCTTAAGCAATCTAGTTGGTCATTAAAAAGGATCATTGCAGTGCTCTACCATTATGCTTAAGTTAATGACATTCTTTTAAAGGAGTTGTGGTTGTAGCTTGTATTTTAAGGATCCTTTTATTTAGGTCTAACCATCAAGAGCACAAACTTCGTGAGACAACTAACTGGTTTCTTGCATTTTGTTAGCACAAATGAGTGAAACTTTGAATGACTACTTCCATTAAACACTATCTATATGTTCACCACTAGTTATGACAATGTTTTTTGGTTTTGCTTCATAGAGTGCATGACATTGGTAAAGATATGGTTGCAAAAGTAAAACATCACATACCTCTAACAATGAAAAGTCAAAAAGAACTTTGTCTTTGAAGGGCTTGATTTTAGGTGCCAACTAATAGTATTGAGTGACATGCTTCTCAACATTTGAGCTGAACCATACAATGGTGTATGGTTGAGGGTGAGGCATCAATGGCAAGTTCAATCGTTTGGCTGCTTCAAGTAATATTAAATTCTTCTAACTACTATTGTCACTTAAAATTATGTCCATTGCAACACTTGTTATTCTTGGATTGCTTCTATTGCTCTTCAAGAGGTATTTATACTTCTAAAAGTGTCCTTGTTCCTTGTTGCTTGAAATATTACTTTGTTCCAAACTTGAAATTTTCAATCAATTTAGCTTGAATTCACCTCTTTATGCAAAACATTTCCTTCAAATCGCAAGCAATTTTGTTTTACTTTTTATGTACAATTAAGGTTATTGCTTACAAGTCTAAGATTCACTCAGTACACTATAGTAGTTTCTTCTCCATTTCTCAAATTGGAAACAAACCATCATATGAATTATATTTCTTGAATTCAGATACACAAAATCGTATCATTATAGGTGGAGATAAACCAGTCTGCCAAGAGCTTTTTTGTAAATTAGTTTGTAAATTAAGTGTGACAGAGCACCTCCCTCTCATTGCTTCATGGTTGCACAAGAGGTGGAGTGTTTGAGGATTTGATATTGTGATAGCAGAAACACTGCATAAGATGTAAACATCGAGGAACCCCCTTCAAAAAGAAATGTTCAGATGGCTATTGATTTGTCAAGGTTTGACAGTCAAACAAGCATATACAAGACCAGTATTACAAATTCTGCATTCGTTGTATGAGGGAAAGACAAACTAGTTCATTGAATCTTTTGAAAGTGCACTGCATGTAGGACTATTTTTGACTTGGTTGCAGGATAAGTTTGGTTTCTTTCAACCGTTTCTCTCTCAAGCCAATGGCCTTTCCTATGAAACCCCTGGATGGTCAGGGATGTCTGCAAAAGTATGTAGCAAATGATTCAGCAGGTATCCCTGAATCTTGTAGAAAGAAAATTGTGAAGCTACTTTTCCAGAGGATTCTTCCCCACTCAGTATGACTAAGCTGAGACATTTTTAGCAAGGTTTGGCTCTTCTGAACAAAGCCAACTGAAAATCTTTTTGCCAAGATATTGATTCTCTGTCTATTAGGTTACACGCTCAAATGCTTTCTTTCTTTGTTCTTATAGGACCTTTGCTCATAATCATTCTGCTCAACTGATATAAAAAATAATGGCCTGAATTTAGAGGGCAGCTATTCTGTGTGTTCGTGTCTGTGCATGAACGAGCATATAAATTATAGATTTTTCTTTGCCAAAATAAGCATCATTGAACACAGAATTAAAATATTACAAATTTGGAACATAAATTACAATATCTGGTCAGTTAGTTTTTCCTTGCTTTTATGTTTTCCTACTTGATCTGTAATTAGTGTGGAAATTCCACTAAATAACATGCCAATAAAAATCCTACTCTTCCTTGGTGTAAATTGGCTGCAGAAGTAGCTGTTCCATGTCAGAAAAATGAAGAAACAGTCCCTATCAATGTAATCTAGAGTTGATAAGAAGATTGAACAATGTAACAAGTAAAGAGCAAGAAAATCGTAAAAAACATTAAAGACAGTAGCAAAATGACCTGAAGAAACACAAAAATGGGGAAAAACTCCAAAAGAGTGAGAGGTCTTCTCAAGTCACCATCTTTTGAGCTATTACCTGAAGATGTGGGGCTAGAGATACCAGTATGAGGAACGGGTGGCATTCAAATTAGGGCACATAAGTAAATGAATAAGGATGTGTCTATATTATAGATAGATGTAATCACTAGAAAATCTGAATATGGTGATGGGGACCTTGCTCATGTTCCTATAATAGAGTTTCCTGCTAACTATGGTTTAATGCCTTTGAATAGGCCCTCAATGACTTCTATTGCACATAACGATAATGTCTCAACGCTTTCCAGGCTCTCCAGTGGTCTCAAACTTCCCAAAATTCCTACTAGAACTCCCTAAGACTTAGGCTGAAGCAATATAAGCCTCTATGACCAACTTGCTATCAAAACACAAAAACATTTTCCTATTATGATGACCTTCCTTGGAGGTTTTAACAAGAAGAGTCAATGAGGAAGCTCACGTATCCTTGTAACTGAAAAGAAACCTTTTAACACATCCCAATTACTACAGACCCTGCAAAACCTGTCTCTGGCATCTTCTGCAACTTGTTTTCCCCTACATGTAAATGTCCTGCATGCCCAATTCTGTCAGCAAAGTTCGAAGCTGTCGCTGTTGCATGTTTTCTATTTCAAGTCCAGTCACTCTAAGTGATCAGTCCTTCAGTGCATCTTTTGCTATTTTTCTTCGGCAATCAACTTCTGAAATCCTGTTTAGCATAGGGAATTAGCTTCAATGAGAACATTCAAGTGACCACGTTTTAGTGAACATTAGTAACTTAACCAATCCAATTTCGGATCACTACCAGTCAGTTTCAGGCTTCAAAACAGCTAATATCAGCATATAAAGCTCTTTTGCTTACAAATAATTTCTCAATAAAGTTTTCCTATTTGTCCTTTCTAATCCGTATTACTATTTGTTCATATATTTGTCACTAAACGCTCATTGTTTATTTATATGACAAAAGAGCAAACCAACAAATGAGAAAATTCGACTCAAGAAAAAGAGGATTGTAAAAGTAAAATGTTTTTTATTGGCCTTATAGCAATCAATGTAAACTAATAAGTGCAATTTTTCATTATGTTCTTCATTGTCATCAGCTGGGGAATCCTATAAGTACGCATGACAGGCTAAGGAAATTATAAGTCCCTGGAGATGTCCTGAAGACTTTTGGAAGTTCTTGAGCAGTCCCAGGTCATATGAGTCCCTGGTTAAATTAGAAAAGGAAATGTCCAAAGAAAACTTGGATGAGCGTGTCCTAGTTCCCAACTCCCTAAAACATATAGGATGTGTCCCAGTTCCCAACTCCCCAAAACATACAGGGCATTTGGAACAAGGTCATGAGGGCAGGTGACTTGTTCCCAAGGTACACTAATTATCCTGCAAAGAAGGGCACACCCACTAATACAGAAAATGTGATGGTCATCATGCACCAGTTCATTGATGATCCTGCAAAGAAGGGCACATGCGCTAATACAAAAAATGTGATGGTCGTCATGCATGCTTGGTTTGGATGGGCACTCCCACAGCCCCAAGGACTTTGTTTAAGTAGACTATGAAACTACATTGTATCATCTGGTTATCCTGCCTAATATGCATTTATGGGATAGTGTAGAAAATAGAAGGATTAGGGCTTCTTCCAGTGGTCTTTCAAACCCTTATGACCATTTTAACATATTTTTGGATAGCATGTAAAGATAAAATTTTAGTTTTGGTGGTTATGTTTTATTGAGATCTATGTTTTGCTTGCAGAGCTCCTGGTATTGTCTTGTGAGACCAAGGTTTCTATCTATTGCCTCATCATTGATAGTTTATTGGTTTTAAACAATACTACAACTACTATTGAATAAAAATCCCCCAAACAATAAATAGAACATGTGCAATAGACATTCTTGAGAAGATGGAAAGCTCAAAGAAATGGATTTAATCACTATTCCTACCTCTATTTAAATAATATTAGCAATCCCCTTTGTCTTGTGATTATTATCAAGATACACAGTGGAAGGTCATTAATGTAATAAGTAATAACTACACATGGAAATAGCCATTGCGATGATTAATCGAGCATGGAAATACTACACACATTGAAAATACCCATAAAAATACAATATCTGAATAATTCTTCACTACAGAAGCCCCACTTACTTACAATTAACAAATATTGGGTTAATCATACATTTTAATAATCGTAAGACAAGGCAGGCTTATATGGCTCACAACTGCACTAAAGTTCAACCAATGGGGGAAGAGGCTAGAGGGTAAGAAGCCCAAGGGGTGGGGCTTAATCATTGTTCATCCCTCCTACTAACAAATGCTTAAACGTTCTTGTGTGCTTTGTGGATCCCCTTCACTTGTGATTATTTGCAAGACATATGAGTGAACTTTCATTAGGGTAATAACTACACATGGAAATGGTTACCATGTTGATGACCTAAGTCCAAAAATACTCCATGTGATGGAAAATCCAACAATATTATAATATCTAGATGTTCAAGAAGATTCATTTTTTGGCTTTGTTACCGGGTTCGCCACAACAAGGCCCCAATCCAAGTCCAGTTCGTACTGAGTTCAAGTCCCGGTCCAATCCCTCTGTGGGTACCGGCAGGGTTCCCTTTTTGGTGGCCCGGTTCATCTATGGCGAACCTAGGAGAACCCGCACCCCCAACGGCGGACTTTTGTCCTTTTTTTTGCATTTTTTTAATTGTTTTTTCACTTTGACTTTGATTTGTGACCTACGCAACCCTAAAAGTGACTTCTAAAAGACATAAAACACCAAAAAAACCTCATTTTTGTTCAATTGTTTTGCAAACAACAACTTTCATTCCAAGAGATTGAGCATTCATTTTGCTTGTTGGATCAACAAAGGGAGTTGAAGATTGACCATTGAAGCTTCTACAAACGATTGCATTGTTATTTCTACACATTTGCAAGTGCTCATTGGCTGTCAAGAAGATTGTACTCGGATATTTTTGCAAAGAGGTAAGTTTTTTTCATTTTTTCTCCTTCATTTTTTGTTTTACAAACATGAAACAAATTCTTTGCTTTGTTTATCTATGTTTTTTCCATTCTTCTATGAATATATGAAAGATTCTAAAAAGCTAAGTTTTATAAATCAATTTTTTGTATTCAATTTTTTTGTTTCTGTTTTGAATGTGTTAACAATTTTTTTTGCCATAGGAATCACAATGTCAACTAGTTCTAGCTCCACAACTCAACCTAAATTCAAAACAAATCCAAATTCTGCTCTATGGAAATATGTTCAAATGATACAATAGTTTCCAGGTGGTGGTGATTACATTTGGAAATGCAATGGATGTGATATTCAATATTCTAGTTCATATTTTCAGGTGAAAGCACATTTGTGTGGAATACTTGGAAAAGGAATCAAAGCTTGCCCTAGAAAGACAGTCATAGGATATATTATGGAGCAAGAGCCAAGCAGATGAACGGGAATCCCATAGATCAAGTGACCCCTTATTAAAAAATCAAAGGGAATGCTGCCCCCATCTAGTTCCAATATCGTGGTAGAAAACCACCCATTTTTGGCCACTCCTCATCCTCAAAAATCAAAATGTACAACCCACTATAAACAAAAGATCAAAGGGACCTTTGGACGTTGCATTTCAAAATGAGAGTCGAAACATTGCCGACCAACACGTAGCAAGATGTATTCATGCAAATGGATTGTCTTTTAATGTTGTTCGCTCTCCATATTGGAAAGAGATGTTGAAAACAATTAATGAACCACTTGAAATGACAACAGATTTTCTATTTTTCTGAGTAGTTACTCTATGCATACACCATATCTATCTAAACTATTGTTATGGTATTGAAAAAGATCAATTGATTTCTTATACGCGAACAATCCAAAATCTTTGTTAAAGCACTTGAATGATGGCATGCCAAGATTCATCTATACAATACGTTTAAGATATATTTGACCTCTCACTAATATGATTCATGAACATGATGAGAATCACTCTTGCAATTATCCCCTCCCTTTTGATTATTTCCATCTTTCTGAATATCTCATACACATACATTGCCTAGTTCACTCGCACTTTCTGATTATATATAAAGTCAAACTAAGGAATTTTACATACCAAGCAAGTTTGTGCATGCATAGGTTTATTTCCAATACTCATCCTTATCCTTGTAAATATATTTAACCTATGATATTGCTATCAGGATTCAACCGTGTAGTTTTTCGAGTCAAACTCATTGACCCATGTTTCATGAGTAGTAGTTCAGAAGAACCCATCTCTCATGATAATGAATGGTCCATTAAGCACCCATTGCATCTAGGTCATCTCATAGAGGTGAAACATTGGGCCTTCTCGGGAGGTCACCATCCCAATTTTCTCCAACTCAAGCACGCTTAACCATGGAGTTTTCCCCAAGATTAAGCCTGCTTAGCTTGCAACCCCATTTACAAAACCTTCAGCAAGTGTTGTGTCTTATGAACCATTCATTATAGAACCCCTTTAGCTCATCAATTGATAAGTAGGAGGTATTTTTCCACATGTTAAATTATGATATTGCTATCAGGATTCAATTGTGTAGTTTTTCAAGTAAATCTCATTGACCCATGTTTCATGAGTAGTGGTTCATAAGAACCCATCTCTCATGATAATGAATGGTCCACTAAGCACTCATTGCATCTAGGTGATGCTCATAGAGGTGAAGCATTGGGCCTTCCTGGGAGGTCACTCATCCCAATACTGCTCCAACTCAAGCGGGGCGTGCTTAACCATTGAGTTTTCCCAAGGTTAAGCCTGCTTAACTTGCAACCCCATTTGCAAAACCTTCAGGAAGTGTTGTGCCTTATGAACCATTCATTATAGAGCCCCTTTAGCTCATTATTTAACCACTAATAATGAAGAGTGTACAACACATCTTTTGGAAGATATTTCTTTATTTGTCCTCTACTATCTCATTTTCAACAAATCTATTTTTTATGCAATTCATGTGATGCCATATTAGGTTTAAGTAAAAACTAATGAAACAATATTTTCTTGTAGAATTTGTAACATTGCTTTATGCAATAAAAAATTATTGATATCATTTCTCATATTCTTTCTGATCACTTCTTTGACACCAGTTTGGCCAAGATCCGGCTTGGAATCTCTTATATTACATAATCTGCATTGCTTATTCCTTTTTGGGATGTTGTCTTCTTGCTTGAGCATTTGGAATATGCATGCATGTTTCTCTCTTTGAGGTACTTGACAAAATTTTAATTTTGGAGTCAAAGGAGCTACCATTATCACTAACAAATACACATAGTATAGGAAGAAAACAAGGGAATATGATTCCTTCCACGTATATCATGAAGAATTCAATATTAAAAATAAATAAACATCATCCTAGAAGAACCAAGAAACTGTATAAATCAAGCAATTCCTAATTCATAAACATGATTAGGAATCAAATCCCATTCAAATCTACTCATGAAGATTTCCAATAGACACCAAGAAACATTTTAAGAACCTAAATTTAGATGATGAATCATAATAATGTTTATGTTTGAAACATTTAAGATGCCACATGATGCCGGAATCTAAATGTATCCTTAAAATTCAAAAAACACAAATTTGCCTCATACTCACATTAATAACTCCTGTGAAGCTGATTTTTATACATGAAATGGCTCTAACTTTAGGGAGTTGATCGATACAGGAACATATAACAAGAACAGGAAGGAAAAGATTGACTGAACGCTAAACATATAATCTAGAATCTTTATGAAACTACTAAGAAAAAGAAAACCCAAGTTCTAGAGTGAACAACTTTCAGGATTGAACCTACTTCTGATGCACTCAAACAAAATTAACTTCATTAAATAGAAGAAATAAATATATCTATCCAGTTGCTCAAATTATCCTCCTTGCTGTCACATTTTATGTTAATTCACCAATATAATTAAGTTCCAAATTTAGATAAATTCATTTCTCCTCCACTTGATAAATACAACACTAACCAGTAAATAAATTGATCACATCAAAAATTTACAGATAAGAGTCTGACCAAGACCAGAATAAATAAGACTCGTCGGTTGGGTTGAGTAGTTTTGGGTAGTTGTCAACAATTGGGAGTCCTTAGCAATTGTCAACAAGTTTAAATATTTCCTAGTAGTTAGGATCATAGCAGCTAAATTATTTTGGGGAAAAAATGGGCAAACCAAAAGTATAAGATTTTTTGACAAAAAAAAGAAAAAAACGTAAAAAATTGTAGAACAAGAGATAAAACTATTCTTTGAAATTGAAAGGCATTTCCATAGCATAGAGATATGTTGGTAGAACTAACACCTCTGGAGTGTGAGTTTGTAATGGACACTATGCACACTACGTAATGAGTGCTTCAAATTAGGAGGGGAAGCTCCCTCGTTGTGCTGGAATGCATGAAATAGAAAACTAAACTAATGTCCTATCTTTTTGTTCTCAGCTGGTAGAGGCACAAGGTTAAGAAAACCTAGAACGTTGCAGCTAAGTATTTTCTGGTTTCGCAGATCATGTAACTACAACTAAGCTAACTTCTTTAATATCTATCCAATTTCCTCAAGAAACAGAGCATGAGGAAATGGAGCAGGAATGTATTGTACGATAAACTCCAGGTGCGGGCTCACAACATGAAGGCAAGGTAGGCGCAACTATTTGCTAATCCGGGAAGAAGTTTATTAAAACAAACAAATGAACGGTAAACCTGGTACAGCTTCACAACATGAAGGCAAGGTAGGCGCAACTATTTGCTTGGCTGAATGAGTCTACTATAACACACATCATACGATAAGCTTTGAGTACAGTTTCGCAACATGAAGGCAAGGTAGGCGCAACTATTTGCTCTTCTGAATAGGCTTATAATCAACAAAACAAAAGGTAAGCAACTGGGACAGTAGATTGTATAGACGCAACACGCATGCAATAACGATCAAACCAGCAACCCCATTTAACTAAGGTCGAATAAACACCATGACAATAACATGAAGGCAAGGTAGGCGCAACAATTTATTATAACAACAATTACTCTTTGAACAGATACAATAATAGCAATACTACAGGCAAGGTAGGCGCAGCATGTATGCTATCAAGCAAAAGTTCTAATTTACAAGGGTGAACCAATCTTGAGAATAGGCATGTTGCCGACAGCGCAGCAATTCTCTATCACCAGGAAAAGCTAATTACAAATGAGCTAAAAGCTCTTATTTATAGACTTCAAGGTGTAGGCAACCCTAAAATCACCTTGAGTCAACTACAGTCTTGCAAGACATGCAAGATCTTATTCTTAAACCCTAATTGAATGAAACTATACAGTTAACTAGGAAACTATCATCAGTTAACTGAAACATCTAATCTAAATGGACAATGTGCAAGCATGCATGTCCTTATTGAAAGCAAGTTAACTGGAATGCTATCATCAGTTAACTGAAATATCTAATCTAAGATCCAAGTGTTTGTAGATGTTTCCAAGAAAGACATGGCATGCAATGTGTAACAACCAGTTAACTCGGAAAGAAGCCTCGAGTTTAACTCCTGTGTCTAATGTCTATCTTGGAAAAGGTGGGACGCCTTGAACTGAAGTTCACTGACCCTGATCTCGAGCAAGTAACCCCTCCACGAGGTTAGTGACTGCATCACCATCTAGAGGTCGTCACATGTCTCAACTGTCAATTCACTGCTTCTTAGCAACTCAAGCAAAACTGAAAATCTCTGTATACTTAAACTGGCCCTTCACTGGCTGGTAACTATGGCGGCTTTGTAACTGAAGTGATGGCCACTGTTTCCTCTGCAGCTTGATGCTTCTCACGTTTTTCATGCTTTTCTTTATGGAAGAGTGTTGCATGATGAAACTGCGAACTCTTTGGTTGTGAGAAATACAAATGAACATGCTGCATACACAGAAACCCAACGGTATCAACCCTCTAAACTGGCCTTGGAAGACAATCAGCTATACGAGACATGAAACCATGTGAACTTGAGTGACTACTCTTGTCAACCTTTCCGATGCGCTTGATACAAATCAATGTCAGCTTTTATGATGAAATCATGAATTAAGACCGACATGGTCTTGAATTTGATCTACGTGAACTGCATCCGGAAAAACTTGCCTGTTGACTGTGAACATGGCTACGTTCTGACAACTTCTCTGGAAAACCAAAAATCACTCCAGATAAGGCTAAAAATAGCCTGTCGAAGGGCAATTTTCACAAAATATTCTGAGACGTGGGTTTTGTGCATAATCAAATTCTAAGATGACCCACAACGTTCAGAAATTCAAAAAAATGTGATTTAGGCCCGCATGCAAAAGGTTTTCAGTTGAGATCTGAACTGGCAGTTAGGGGCACTGGGGGCAATTTTTCTCGTGAAAATCTGGAACATGGGTTTTGCATAG
Organism: Sequoiadendron giganteum; assembly: GCA_007115665.2. Classification (NCBI taxonomy): domain Eukaryota; kingdom Viridiplantae; phylum Streptophyta; class Pinopsida; order Cupressales; family Cupressaceae; genus Sequoiadendron; species Sequoiadendron giganteum. The sequence goes on along the minus strand of CM021100.1, from coordinate 59,084,298 downwards.
AAATGAATCCTGAAACAACCCAGATCAACAGATTTGTGAAAAAATGTGATTTAGGCCCACATGCAAAGAGAATTCTGGAAAAAAGCACAGTGCTTCTAGAAAAGAGGCAACGGGGCAATTTTCGCAAAATAATCTAAGACATGGGTATTGTTGTTGATGCTGAAATACTCGAACCCAGATGATGCTTTTTTGAAAAATCTGTCGTTTTCTTTGACATGCGAAGAAAATCTAAGACGAGAATAGAGGAAAATAAGACAGAAGAATAGAAGTTTTTTATTTGTTTGTTTTCTCTCTTCTTCTGTAGAAATTCGCCTATGCTTGAAGTAGAACTGATGAAACCTGCATGCAAATGGAAAACGAAGTCTGAAATAATCTTTTCTTGAACAATCTGAATCTGTAGCTACGAAGAACACTGAAATCTGACACCTGTAGCACCTGCAGATCAAATCTATGCTCAAGAAAAGATGTTTCATGTCAACTCTGATGAAGAATAATGGACGCCATTAGTAAAAATATAGAAAAATATCTTCTAAGGCGTGTGAAATGCATGCTAAGCATTGGAAATGGTGCTTGAAGTACAACTGGTGCTTCAAAACTCACGCATGGCCTATATTTGGCTTCAAACTCAATTAACTGGATGTAGAACCAACCCAAGTTAGGGTGCCACCTTGAAGATTCAGTTAAGTAGTGCATGCAAACTAAGTTTAGCCAGTTATGACTAAAAAAAAAGGTATAATAGAAGTCGACCTGAAAAAGAGTTTAATTGAAGATCAAAATTTGGCAAACTGAAAACTCTCTTCATGCGCACTTCTACTTTTGAATTTCAAAATGTCAATCTTTGACTTTAGGCGTCCTTCCTTCCTTAGACATTTTCTGAAAATATAGAATCTAAAACCTCAAACGAAGCTCATGTTCGATCACTAATTCTGGTTGACTATCACGTCGGATCAACTGGCTGACAATCTCGATGAAGAGCAGGACCAAAACTGACAAGAAGATTCCTTGAGGTGGCAATTCAAAATTCAACCATCTGAGGCTTCAAAAAGATGGGCACCCCTGGCCTCCAGGCTTAGCCAATTTCACAGTACTTTTACCTCGTTGAAAATCTCCTCCGTCAAAAAGCATAATTTTCAACATCTTTCATTGTAGAGTGTTCTTCTTTGAGTTTCAGGCTTAGATATTAACACCTGGTACTGGCCAACTGCCATTAATGACCTCAGAGGTCCTAACTTTTCTCCTGAAAAAGTTATAACTACCCACGAGCCTTAAACTGACTTTTAACTGAAACTGACTTCACCACTGTGATCGTGATGTGAAATAAGCCAATCAAAATTAATTTCAGCCAATTCTGACAAGTTCCTATTTTTTAGGGTTTCGGACTAAAAATAGATTTCAAAAACCCTAATTTTCAAAATTTTCAAATTTTGCCAGTATGTCCGTGGCATCACACTGACTAAAAGCCCATACTTTATTTGCCCATAAACTGAGTTTTGACCCCACTTTTACAAGGTTTAGACCATTTTAAGCAAAATGCTTAATGAAGCAAAAAATTTGGTTTGGGTACAACATACATACAGTTAAGTTTAATGAGAAACACAATATTTCCAGTCCACATTAATGAAATCAAGAATACTTCTATCTGCAACTCTCTTAGAGTTCTTTTACATCAAGAAGCATTCCCGATTTCAGTTAAGTTTGATGATTAATTGTATGGTCCATAATCATAGAAATCAACTCTTGTTTACAAGGAACAGTTTGCACCTTACTGTTCATGCAGAACTTTTTATACAAACTTGTTTGTTCTTGAGTGGTCTTGGATAAACACTATTTCCTTAGACCTCTGTTACAGTTTTTCATTTTCTAGACCACTGTTATTGTCATTAAAACACAATAATGCCGATTCCGGTCATGAATAGGAATACCAACAATCCCAACACAGAATCTGTATCTTCATAGAAGTGCATACTGAGCCACAGTTAGAATCTGATGTGTTTGCTTACAAATAGAATAAAAAATTCAAAAATTCAATGATGTGGTTGTATCTACATGACAAACCTATAAACAACTTATACTGTCAATTGTAAGTCATGAGAGCATTCATTAACTGTGTGCATGTGGCCCTCTTTTTTCAGCTTCCTTTGATGGAATCAAACTGCAAATAGAAAGCATCTTCCATAAGGGTATGTTTGGTTTGTGGTACTCTTCACACAAGATTGCAATGACACAAAAAGTCTTTAATGTAACTTTTCAATCAGTATGGTATCATCATGAAAACGAGTCTCTATCTTCAAACTTAGCTATCTCACTTCAACCTGAAGATTTTAAACTTTAAATCCATCATCTTTATTGATCAATAGAAACTCTAAACAAGACATGGCCTTTAACTCCGCCGAACGCTAGTCACAACAAACGACAAGTGTTCTGTATCATGCACAACCTTTACATTGATTAGTACTCCGTTGAGGAGGAAAATATACCTCAAAAAGAATGGACCTTCTCAAAGCCCATCCATTATCAATCTTCAATCCTAAAAATACTATATCCAGCAATGGAAAATTGACCTGCACCTCAACAACATCTACATTATTTAGTCACCAAATATAAAATGTTGTGTTAGATCTTCTAAGCTAATAAACAATGCCAACCTTTTCACCATATTGTAAGTGTTGGAAAAGGTGTTGTAGACCTTACATGCTAATGTTATTTATTCATACAGGTTTATCTTGGGCATGGGGGGCAGCCTAATTAATTTACTATCCTGGTAATCATAGTTCACAAACTTGGACTTGGCAAGTTTTCGGCAAGCCCAAAACTTCCAACTTGGCAAAACTTGAAAAATTTAAAAAGTAGTTAAATTTCTTAACAAACACATTTTTTGCAAAACTCGTTTACAAAATGTATCAAATAAGTCTAAAAGTGCATGGGGAAGTATTTTCTATTAGATTTGATTCTTGAATACAAATGGATTACAAAATTGCATCATCATGTGAGTTGAAGGCAATAGCTAGTTGCTAACTAATAACTATTATGAATTTATGATGATTGTCATTGAAAATCATTATCGTAAATTGCATATCTAGGAAAGTAGAAAATTACAATTTTTTACAATTTTCTCTTCCCCATTCTAGTTAAAAATTGGGTGGTAGAGGGTCTAGTCCTCAAACTTAGTTGTGGCTCCTTGCTTGGCCTAGAAGATTGTGCTTGTGGTTCCACCCTATTGCTAGATGACAATGACTCCTTTGCCACATCATTGGCATCCAATAACAATCCAATCTCCCCTTTTTTTGTTGCAGCCACACCCTCCATAGCCTGCCTCTAAAAATCAGCAATCTCATCCTTTGTAAACAAGGAGGGCTCATCATCTTGCACAGTCCAATCACTGTAGGGATCAATCTCATCCAAATTAATAGGCTGCTACGATTTGTCCTCCATATTTCTTGTGCGAAGTAGAAGGCTGTATTGCATAAAAAACTAAGTCATTGAGGCATTGTTGAGTTAACTTATTACCTTTCTTTATTTGAATGGTATCAAACAAGCTCCAATTGCACTCATAGCCAAAAGCATTACAAGGTTGAGACAAAATTCAAAGGACTGGCTTTTGGATATTTGGGGTATTTCCACTCCAATCTTCCCTCCAAGAACATGCAAATAAGACATTCAAGAGTTTGTAAATAAAAAATATTCTATTAACAATTGTAATGTGTAACTTATAGGTGAATCTTCTTCAAATAGCTAGTGGCAAGGAAAACAACGCCCCCCTAGCTTACTTATGATTTTGCAACTTAGAAATAATGAGGTCTCTCACCTCAACCTCTAGTGTTATCCTCTATAATAACTGACCCAATTTTTTTTGAATTTTTTACTTACTAGCATCAAACATAAAGCAATGGTAAGCAGCATAATCAATTTCCTTCCACTTTTTGATCACCCAGTTCCAATGAAGGCAATGTGAGAGCATACGGTGATAAGGATTACATTAGAAATCAACTGCTAGGAATGAAATCTACTTATTCAGTGGGGTGAGTAGAGCACACTCACTTATGCAGTGAGTAGGCTAAGTACAATAATTAAAGTAATCATCTCTTCCGCTTTTCAACAGTGAGCAAAGTGCCAAAGACCACTTATTCAATGGGGTAAGTACAAAGATCCATTTATTCAGTGGGGTAAGTACAATGAACCGCTTGTTTAGTGGGGTAAGCAAGGAAATCCACTTATCAATGGGGTAAGTAGCATCAAAACAAAATGAGCAGCTCGTTGGTGGTACTACCACACAGTGTTACAACATTAGCCCATATCAATTCCCCAATTCCAAAATATGTATCTGCTATTACAATAATTTGTGAAATGAACTGATTGGAAATCCCGCACCCCCCCTCCTCCTCACGCCTCCCCCCCACCCCCCCCGTCCCCCCCAAAATATGATTAATTGACAAAACAATTCTCCCAACTTGAGGTAATGAAATTATACCTCTAAAAGATTGAAATAGGTCACTGGAAATGAACTCTTCCTCATTGGAAAAGACTGCTACAAGTCTATTGATGTTAAAATCAGAAGCTGGTCTAAACAGGGGCAGCTAGAAGATTATTTACTTCAATTTTTTTGAGCACTTCCCAACACCTTATATCAACTGGAGTTTCTTCATGCACCCTAGATGCCTCCTAGGAAGTGAACAACAATCAAAAACAGGCCTGAAATGATCTGATACAATCCCATTATCCTTGCTTGCAATGCTACGGTCTGCCTGGAGGGGTCGACTTGAAACTAACAATCAGAAACTCCTTTTTAGCACTTGCAATTCCTCCAACCTGGTCGCATATCACAAGGAAGTTAATGATAAAAATCCCAAAAGCATATCACAAGTTCTTCAATCAGCAAGAGCCAAAATGATGGTATGGCCTATACTAGCAAGGGGTACGGCCAACAAGAAAACTCAAGAACATTTCACTCCAAAACACTCTACAAATGTAAGAAAATCACACCAAACATATTGCAACTAGAAGACATCAAAGTAATCCATCATAGAAGCCATACTGAAATCTTCACAATGAGCTCTAATGGTGATCCTTGAAATAGAACCACTCTTATCCAATTAGGGAATATATTTCAATTCTAAAACTAGAATAGTTCTTGAGGGTTATCGTCCTCAAAAACTTGGAGAATCCAACATCAAACCAGCAGCACTTCGTTATCAAATCTCAAAACATAATCAAATGAGCTATCCCATGCCTCCTTTTATAGCTTTTGGAGGGAGATATTACAATTTAAAATGATAAAGTAATTCACCTTTTCACAAAAATGCCTTTTAAAATTATGTCAATGTTTCAATTCGTACCTCTGGAATGCGGATTAGAAACGGACAACTATGCACAGTAAAACTGCTTTTCAAATTAGGAGGGGAAGCTCCCTCTTCGTTGATGATGCTTAAAAAAGAATACTAAACTACTACCAATCTTTTTATTCTCAGTTAAGAGCACAAGGTTATAAAACTCTTTGTGTCGTAGTTGAGGTTTTCTCTTTTCCTAAACTTCAAACTACAACTTGGCCTAAACTATAGACGCTTCTGACAACTCAAGTAAACTCAGAGCTTGAGAGTCGGAAGTAAATGAGGAATGATTTGATTAACACAAAAGCTTATATAAACTTACTTCCAACTTGAAGACTCATTGTACTTATAAGATGTAAGGTGAATTAAAGATTATACAAGAAAAACACATAAGACAAGAAACTAAAAGACATCGAACAAGTAAATCAAAACAAAGATGGCATAAGTTTTCACTTTTCTCAATTTCTAACAGTAGTTAAATTTCTGGGACAACAGATTGTAGCAAAGACAGACTTACAATGTGCGATCAAACAGCAGATTACACTTGACACAAGTTGAATGGTAACCGAACAATAATTTGCAGCAAGATAGGCTTACAAATTAGCTTTTACAATCACAGTTAGAAAATAATTGGCAAGGCTGCCCTTATTTATACACAAACAAGGAGTAGGTAACCTTAAAATCTCCTTGCTTTAAGCTGACTAGACTTGCCAACTTGCAAGATTTATTTCTAAAACTAACACAAGACAACTAACTAACCACTAGCTAAAATCAGTTAATTGATTTAAAAGCAGGGAAAGTTCCAACTATACATTTGATTTTTCTATTTCACAAAGAATAGATAAGAATGAAACAAGAATAGCAAGTTAAACTCAGAAAAGGCATCGAGTTAACTGCTGCTTTTAGTTCTATTTTTGGAAATTTTCGCTGCCCCAAAAAGGTGACTCACTCATTCATAATTTGGGAAACTATATCTGCTAAAAAGATGGTAACTACCTCCTTGTCAGGAGTACTGAAAAAGCGGATTCCCCGAAAAAAGCTGAGGTTTGGGTTTTGTAGATAATCACATTCTGAAGAGACCCAGTTCATTAGATTTTGAAAAAGCTAAGGGCTTCTCGAAAAAGCGTTGAAAAAGCAGATTTTAGGGAATATAAAATTTCCCAATCTTCAAGAGGAGCAAAAAGTAGATGGACCCAGATCGATGAAAACTGAAAAAGTTGACCACCTGTTTTTGAAATGTGATGCCCTAGGAGATTGGACCATGAAAAAGCATGCCTCTATGCTTCCCAATCCCAAATCCACGAAGAACATTGAAAAAACACTCTGTTTGAGCTTCCAAATCTTGATGAGAAGAAAACGATATTTTTCTTCCTCTGGATGCCAACCTGCAAAATATGAAGAACGAATGCTAAAAGCCTTCTTGAATAGAGTTTGAAGATGAAGAAGCACTTTCTTCGCAAAAGCCCTAAAATTTTGAAGTCTATCCATGAAGATAGAAACTTTGTATGCAAAAATTTGAGTCCATTTGCATGTGCAATAGTGAATTCCTTCTTTGTAGCTACAAAAAGCGCATGCGTGAAGACACGTTTTCGACAAAAACATACGCATTCGATGACATCATCAAACATGTAAAAGCTCTCCAGTGTTAGCCATTTTCTTTGTTTTTCTTTTAACTTTTGCTTCCGGCGAGGCTTGCCTCCGACTTCAATGTGCCGACAATTTGTTATTGCCAACTGATAAAATTTGTTTGACCATGGCAATCTCATGCTTAATCATTGCTGAAGTGATCTATAGCCTCCATACCGGTGTCTGACATCGTCTGATTGAGTTTGTGAGTGTGATGAGCCCTGCTGGCTCCCAACTCAAACCCCTGTATTTTTGTTTATCTTTGTGTCTTTTTAAGTTTTTTAGAGAAGATTTCTAAACAGAAGAAAAGGGGCAATAGCATATAAATGCACACAAAATTGAAATACTGTAACCTTTTGAGCAATAGATGTAATAGTTATTAATTTGCAGTACATACAATGAGATTGCAAGCAAATTACATACCCGAAAGACTCCAGAATAATTAAATAAGAAATTTTAGAGCTTGGCAGGCAAGAATGCTGAAACTGGAGGAAATGACTGTCGGGGGCTCATGATCTACTTTCTCCCACACAGAAGCTGGAGTTTGTAGGAATCTGTACAGTATCAATAGCTGGCGAAGTATGTGCCGAACTCAACTCCACGGTAAGCTCCAGTAACCGTGACTGAGACTCCTGAAGGGCCAGCTGGGTGCTCTCCAATGAGTTCAAAGTCACCTCAAGCTCATGGGCAAGCTCATCAATCTCCTCCTTTCCCCTCAGTGCATTGTAGCAAGTGCAATCCCACTCGAGAAGGTAATCTCTAGCAGCCAATAACTGCAAGTAATTTTGTTTCATAATTCCAATAGCTTCTCGAAGTGCATAAAACTGTGGAAAGGAAAGAACACCATCATTGTGCCCATCTGTCTCAGGAATACACCACCCAAAGGTAGCCAACATCTGACGAGCAACATCAAAATGCTCCAAGGCTGTGGCAATCATGTCATCACTAACCTTCAACTGTCCAACTAAATGATGATACCCCTGTGACACATCATCTCTGCCCAAATCAACACTATGGTATGAGGCTGAATCCTCAACACTCACCACATGATCGGCAGCATCATGCGTGCTAACAACTGTGCACACATCAGCATCTGAGGTACTACTACTATATACCTTCTCGGATGGTTCTACTGGTAAAGTAGAAGTTGTTGATATGACAATATGTGTACCCACTTCCACCACCAAAGTCACTGAATGTCCATCTGACTCACGATCCGAGGATTCTATGCCAACAAATGAATTTTCTAAGGTCTGATTTGAAAAATCAGACTCATCATGGCATGAATCTTCAACATACAATGCACCATTAGTACCCAATTCTTGAGTACTTTCATGTGACAACTCATTGGTAGCATCCTGTACACTAGTAGTCACTGCTGTCCCATACTGATGCAAAGTTTTACTACTGCTGTCATGTAAATCAGAACTTCTGTGGCTCAAATTCTCCATGCTATCTTCATGTGTGACACCTGTACCTTGTACGCCATTGCTCAAGGTCTCTCCCACAACACATTCTGGACTTGCCATGACTTCCAATTCATCTTCACGCTCAAGTGGACAACTGCTGTTATAAAAATCAGTCTTGTTATCATGACTGCAAACAATTTCTTGAACATTGATAATGACCACTTCCTCCTCAAATTTGCCCTTCTTCTCCTCTATAGGCTCCTCCTCAACCAAACAAGGTTCCAATCTGTCTTTGCATTGATCAAAGACACCGCATACCAACACATAGGCAGCTGGAGATGTTAATTTCCATGCCTGCGTACTGCTAGAAGAAGTGTCATAATGGGCTGAGATATGCTATCAATGTTGTCCACAATGGAGATCATGATATCTCTCATGTAGTCCTGTATACACCTGTCATGCCCTGAACTAATGGATTCTACAAAGACTTTGAATAATTGCAACACAAGAGCATGATCTAACCTGTGCCATGAACTCCAAGACCTTAACCCTTTGTGCATAGTTAGGACTCCCAATGTCTCCTATCCCAGCCATACAGTCAATGAGCAGCTGAAAAACCTCTCTCATGGTATTACCTGTATAAGGAGTCGGAGGAACTGTGAGCCTCAAAATCTGACTATAGCATAGGGCAATAGCAAGCCTGATCTCACTATCATTATGTCTCAAATACCTATGCTCACTCAACACCTTCACTACAGGATCCATAGCTATCTGAAGTGATGGAGAAGGTGAATGCTCTACCAAACTGAGATGTTCTTCTAGCCTCCTAAGAATGCATAATGTATCATACCTAGACTGCGGAATCTCACCAAGTTTCACACCTTGTTCCTGTATAGTTCTAGCCAACCAATTCCCATCACTAGATACAATTTGTCTGTCATTACGTGAAGCATCTCTACGTGCAAATAGATCTTGAGCTACCTTATGATATTGTCTTTTAACCACATCAGTCTTATAGCATAGCTTTGGATGAGAGTCCATGAAATTATTGAAAGATAAATCTGTTTTAACAGATTGAGGAAGAGTATCATATTCTCCAAACACACTAAGTATTTCTTCCCTTCTATCACCCATGACTGAAAAAAAAATAGAAAAGTGCTGGTCACATTGAAAGTGCGTGTGTAGTGCCTATCAAATCTATTCTGGTGTGGCCGCATAGAATTATTTTTTCCCACAAGCTGGCAGAATTAGAAAGCTCTGATACCACTGTGATGAGCCCTGCTGGCTCCCAACTCAAACCCTTGTATTTTTGTTTATCTTTGTGTCTTTTTAAGTTTTTAAGAGAAGATTTCTAGAAATAAGAGAAGGGGCGATAGCATATAAATGCACACAAAATTGAAATACTGTAACCTTTTGAGCAATAGATGTAATAGTTATTAATTTGCAGTACATACAATGAGATTGCAAGCAAATTACATACCCGAAAGACTCCAGAATAATTAAATAAGAAATTTTAGAGCTTGGCAGGCAAGAATGCTGAAACTGGAGGAAATGATTGCCGGGGGCTCACAATCTACTTTCTTCCACATAGAAGCTGGAGAAATGATGCTGACCATGAAGGATGCCAATGATGGAACACAAAATCAGCCTCAAGGAAAGGCGTTTTTGCCTTTGAGTTCACACGCCTCAAGTAAGGATGCACGCATCCCAAGGAGAAATCCCAACCCTCTGATGCTATGGTACGGCCCTGACAAAGCTATGGATTTGATGAAGAATGGCGTCCAAAGTAGATAAGCCCTTCCCTTATTGCAAACACTAAAATGTTGAAATAGATAACTTAAATGGAGCACAACAAAACTTCTATATGAAGCCCTCACAACTGCACTAATTTGACTGGTCTTTCACAGTCTCAAAAATGCTCAACACTGGAGAAGATCTCGCTCTCCAATGGAAGAAATTGCTGAAACCCTTGTCTCAGAGAATAGCATAGGAAAAACCAATGGCAAAGTCAAATAATCAATGAATGAGTTTTATTTGCCAAAATTGCCTTATATTCCCAAAAGGCACGAATTCCAAGAAAGTATGGCTTTTCTCTCAAATAAAATACATAAAAAATGTATTTAATAACTTTTCAATAGTCTAGCAATTAAATAATTGCCCTTTTAAGTTGAGCGCACTTTATTCTTAAGTGATTTAATTTTAAATCACTTTATGACATATTTAAGTAATATAATAGTGATAAAGTCAATTTGACTTTATAATAAAGCATTAAGTTAAATAATTAACTTAAAACACTTAAATATCCATAACTCCCTCTAAACTCCATATATCTCCGTGCTATCAGAAGCTGGCGAACACTGAACCATAGATGCCTGTACTGAAACCAATACTGGAGTGAAGGAATGGGCAACGACAATACCCACTAAAATGGCTACTGACCCTCTAACCAGATCCTATTAGCCTACGAGAGTCTGAATAATAGGCCAACCACCATCAAATAAGATCACGCCAAAAAGGGGGACATTACAGTGAGCTCTCGAAACTATCGACGGAGACTGAGTGTAAAGGAGGCGTGTTGAGGTCGAGAAGTTTCCAAGGCATCAAAACCCAAGCGCCCCTGGCTGGTAGGGGTGCCTAGCATCCCATTCCTTAGCCAAATTTTGATGATTTCCAAATTTTTTACTCTTTTCGTTTCGTGTGATTTTGCCAGAAGCCAGTAACCCCAGTTTGGGCATTGTTTCCTGCCAACCGGTGAATAAAGGAGACTGAAAGGAAGTTAATCATGCAAGCCTGATCATAACTGAGATGAATTATACCCTTTGCCAACCCCCGACACTGCATCTGACTAATTTTCTGAGAACCGGAACCGGGCTGATGGAGGAGTTTGATGAATTTTTAGACGGGGCGAAAAATAAACTAAGGCATCAAAAGCTAGGCGCCTCTCCTTGACAGGGGCATCTAGGCTTCCATACCTTAGTTTAAAATTGATGATTTCACTTTTTCTTTGATTTTCTTCATTTTTTCGCAAAATGCCACTGTTCGATTTGCATTTTCTGTTGTCTGACAGATCCTTGGCACTAGATGATGAATCAACTAAGGAGCCTGGACATAACTAAGATGATCTCCTACTTTTCCCAGCCCTAGAAACTACTTTTGACTGTTTCTCTGCATAATTGAATTGGGTTGATGGGGAAAATTGCACATTCTCCGAAAAGAGGGCAAAATTGACTAAGGCATGAGACCCCAGGCGCCCTTCCCTAGACAAGGGTGCCTAGGCTTCCAGAGTTAGAATTTTTTTCATAAATTTCACCATTTTTAGATTTGCCTCCATTTCGCGTGAACTTCACCTTTTCTTGATCATTGACAATTTGACATTGTCTGCACAACATTTGAGACTTTGAATCTCATACTTGGTAGTAGATAATCCTGCATTGATGACCTTGGAACTTGTGCTTCGCCTTCTGAAAAAGCAAAATTAACCCACGAGACATCCTGACCTTTTGAAGATTTTGACTGGACTAGCTTGATTGGGAAGTATTTTTGACCAATCAGAATTAGTTAGAGCCCTCCAAACAAAGATTCTATTTTAAAAAAAAATCTATTTTTAGAAAGTTTTGCCAGCATCCATTTGACAACAAACCCAGAAAACCCTGAATCAAGTCTATTTTTAGAAACTTTGACTTTTGACGAATTTTTTTACGAGACTTTGACCACTCTTTACATAATGCCTTAAAATATTTTACCCCAAGTGACGAGAATTTCCAAATCACCTCAGAATTCTGATTGCATTGATGAGATATGGAGGCATTGGAAGAATGAATTAAGTGATTTTGGTGACTTTCTAAAAATAGACGTGCTCTCCAAGAAGTTTGGAGAACACTCCGAAAGTCTGATACCACTAGTGAGAGTGGCATTGAAATCAGTATCATCTCCTTAGCTCAATACCAACACAAGAATCCATGAATTGCCACCATTGCATTCTCCAAGAAACTCGGAGTCCCCTTGTTTTACCACTTAACCTATGGGAACTCTGAAAATAAGCTAATGGTCACTGAATGGATTAGGTTTGAGAAGGGGACATTGCAGTCCTCCCTCCCCAAGATTGCTTGTCTCCAAGCAATTGCAACTCTGGTTGTGTGATGTCCCCATCATAAGATAAGTATATGTTCCAATACACTTGCTCATTTTCAAATAGATAAAAGATCTAAGTATATTCAAAAAATAAATTTAATGCATTTACAATTTAAATAGATATAATATATACCCATATATCTACATATACAGATACATACAAGTATATATATATATATATAGTTAGATATATTTAGATAGAATTACATATATCATTATACACAAATTAAATGTTAATGCAGCCAATCAAGTAAATATGAAGGAGACAAATGCAAGTTCATCGGCCAAATGAAGGGGCGTGTGAAGAAAATGGTGGAGACGCATCTCTTTGGGCACCAATCTATATAAAGGGAATTGCGTGGTAGGAGAGGAGGATAGCAAATAAAAAGGAGTCAGCCAAAGCCAATATTGGAGGAGAGAAGAGTCGGAGCAGAAAGTGAACTCAGGAAACAACACAACACTGATACGTATAGGACCAAGAGGATCGCCGGAGCCACTGGAAGACAATCAGGCCAATACAAGTTGCGTACCTCAAGGGTGAAGCTGGCCAACATATATATATTCACATATACATGTAAAGCCGTTGTAAGCAGGAGGCATTCCAGATAGGAACGGTGAGCAAGAACCTTCACTTGTCGACATCAGTATAGTTGAAGGAAGAATTTGGAATCACAATCTGACATTAAGCGACAGGCCTGCAACCTCAATCAAAGCATTACAGATATTATACCTACATCAAATTTAGAAGAGATATTTATCTATTCTTACTCTTATACTCCCAAGTATTTGATCTGAAGATTGGCTTCATAGTCTATTATTTAAATCAAAGACAGAGTATCAAGATTTAGTAGGAATATCACAACTTCTTTCGAATCAAATACATTATAAGAGATATAAAATAAATGGACATGAATTGAGATTGATACTACTTACAAGTCATTGACATAATTATTTAAATTCATATCCGTCTTTCTAATCAATTTAAGTAAGGTATGTCATAGTGGTATCATCCTGCCAACCTGTAGGAGAGAAGTGAATGCGAACCTACGAAAGGAAAGGAGCTATGGCTGATAAATTGGCCCAAGAACTTTAAGCATTCATGGAGCAAACAAACGAAAAGTTTGAGAGAACTAATCAGCTAATTCTACAAACTCTTCAAAGCATATATAGTCATCACACTCAAGAAAGAACCAATCCAAGGAAAGAAATGCAATCAAACCACTCCGAGAATGAACATTCAACCCAAAGTTCTGCACTAAGGCCAACCATGCCTCCTTTCCTTCCAAGCCAAAATGTCATAGAAGAAATGGAAGAGAAAAATGCATATAGTGCAGAAGATATCGCGCTTATGTATGCTGAGTTAGACCCATCAGTCCAGAAACTCGTGCCCTTCAAGGAATATTATGAAGTCAAAACTCAAGCCACTCAAGCAAAAGAAAGAATCAGACCAACAAAGACCTTAGATCTCGGGTTAATAAGATGACATTGCCTTTTTTTGATGGCTCCAGGAAGACCACTGCACAATCATGGGTTCAAAAGCTTGATACTTATCTTTCCCTCAGCCCCATGGCCGAAGAAGATGCCATCAAATTTTTTGTCCTACACCTATCAGGGATGGCTCACAATTGGTGGCACCATGGACTCATCACACAAGGACACCGGAATATAACCACCTATAGTGAGTTCACTCAAAAAATCATTATTAGATTCAACCAAAGGCATCCCGAGTGGTATTCCAAGGAACTCACCCAACTTAGGCAACAAGGAATGGTGGAGGAATATGCAAATGACTTCCAAAGGATAGCTGTCATGGTCCTTGACCTATCTCAAAGAAGACTCACCTATCTATTCATTGAAGGACTCGAGGAGCCAATCAAGAACATAGTAAACCCGTTGGAGCCCCAAACCATGGGAGAGGCAATTCAAAGGGCCATAAAGGTAGAATCAAGCTCTCCAAAGGAAAAAGCTAAGAATCATTTGCTCAAGTCACAGCCCAAACAAGACCAACAAAGGAGAGATGATAGAAGAACTTGTCACTTTTGCAATGAACCTTGGGTCGTAGGCCATCAATGCCTTGACAAAGAAGCAAACAAATGAAGGAGAGAATTAATGAATCAAGGCTTATGTTTTAGATGCAAGGAGCCTTGGGGACAGGACCACAAATGCAAGAAGGGACAAATACACAAGATAGAAGAAGCATGGGATGAAGAATCAAGGGAAGCTCCCACCAAAAGGGCAAAATGGGACCCAGATGAACAAGGGACCTTGGCAGGCATCTCCAAAGCAAGTGAGCATAGACCCTTTTGAATCAAAGGTACACTAAAGGGGCAGAAAATTATTGCCTTGGTGGATAGTGGGGCCTCCCACAATTTTATCAACAAAAGTTTAGTGGCAAAATGAAGATTAGAGGCTCGAAATTTCAATGGTTTCAAAGTAGCACTTGCAAATGGAGCCATAGATCAATGCTCAAAGATCATCCCTCAACTAGAGATCACCTTGGATGGACATACCATAAGAGGGGATTTTTATGTGGTGAATCTACACAATGATGTGATTCTAGGGATGCCTTGGATAAACTCCCTAGGGCGCTTTACCATGGATAATCCAAACTTAGAAATCTGCTTCAAGCACAATGGGCAAGAAGTTACACTTAGAGGACTGCCGAATGGATCTCCCAAAGTGGTATCATGCAAAAGGATGGAGAGGATTGTAAGGCACGGCCAAGGGGAGTGGATAGCTCAATGCATGGTGTTAGATAAGTCACCCTCTCATGAGCAAGCTATTCACGTCGACATCCAACCTATTCTAAGGAGACACAAGAAGATTTTTGGAGATATTCCCCTTGGTCTACCTCCAAAAAGGGGTTTTGAGCACTCCATAGAATTGGAAGGAGCAAAACCGGTGATAATCACCCCATATAGGCATCCTCGAAAGTTCAAAGAAGAGATTGAGAAAACAATTAAAGAGTTGCTGGAAATGGGACACATTCAACCAAGTAATAGTCCCTTTGCATCATCCGTTGTATTAGTCAAGAAGAAAAATGACACTATGTGAATGTGCATAGACTACAAGGCCTTAAATTAAAAAACTATCAAGAACTGGTATCCCATCCTAAGGATAGATGAACTATTGGATGAACTTCATGGAGCAAGATACTTCTCCAAAATTGATTTATGCTCGGGATACCATCAAATCCGAATGAAGAAGGAAGATGTACCAAAAACAGCATTTCGATGCCATTATGGGCATTTTGAGTTTCTAATTTTGCCCTTCAGTCTCACCAACCCTCCAACCACCTTCCAATCATGCATGAACCACATTTTCCGCCAACAACTGAGAAAGTTTTTACTGATCTTCTTTGATGATATCTTGATCTATAGCAAAACACGGGAAGAGCATCTCCGCCATATTGAAGAAGTTTTAAGTATTTTGGAATCGAAATCTCTTTAGGCAAAGATGTCAAAATGCGAATTTGGGCTAGAAGAGATACTCTATTTGGGACACAAGATCAATGCAGAAGGGGTAAGCGTGGATGAGGAGAAGGTTAAAGCCATCAAAGAATGGCCCAAACCAAGAACCTTGACTCAATTTAGAGGTTTTGTGGGATTATGCGGCTACTATAGGCGTTTTGTAAAGGGCTTCTCCAAATTAGCCGCTCCCCTCACAGACTTGACAAAGAAAGGGGCCTTTATGTGGAATGACCAAGCCCAACAAGCATTTGAGAAACTCAAGGAAACTATGAGCACCTGCCCTGTCCTTGCTATTCCCGATTTCACACTACCATTTGAGTTGCAATGTGATGCCTCTGGAGAAGGAATCGACATGGTTCTCATGCAAAGGAAACATCCTATAGCCTTCGAAAGCCACAAGCTGACAGAGATTGAGAAGCACTACTCCATATATGACAAAGAGATGTTGGCTATCATGCACGCCCTAGCCAAATTTAGACAATACCCAGTCTATGGAAAGTTCATCATCAAAACAAATCACAATAGTCTAAGATTCTTCATGCATCAAAAGGATCTTAATGATCGTCAACAAAAATGGGTGAGCCGAGTTCAAGCCTATGATTTCAACATAGAATATGTTAAAGGAACCAACAATGAAGTGGTAGATGCATTATCCAGGCGCCCCCACCTCAACACCATCACAAGCATTTCAAAGGATTGGAAAAATGATATTATTACCGAATATGCCAAAGATACACAAGCCTCAAAAATCTTAGAAGGAAGGATGCCTAATGAAGAATACAAGATATGGGATGATCTCATCTTATATAAGGGAAGGATATTTCTTGTCCCCCACTCAAAGATAAAGAATAAAATTATTAAGGAATTCCATGACAGCCCTTTGGCAGGCCACCAAGGATACTACAAAACGTATAAACTATAAATAGATTAGAGAAAAGTATTCATGGAAGGGATTAAAAGGTGATGTGCTCAAACATGTACAAGAATGTGTGACTTATCAACAAAATAAGGTGGAACAAAGTCATCCGGTAGGTCTACTACAACCACTACACATTCCCAACCAAAAATGGGAAAGTATCTCAATGGATTTCATAACCGGATTGCCCAAGGTACATGGAAAAGATAGTATTTATGTGATAGTGGACAGACTTACTAAGTATGCCCACCTCTTTGCAATTTCATCGGAATACAAAGCATCTCAAGTAGCAGATTTATTCTTTAAGGAAGTCTTTCGTCTTCATGGGATACCCAAAACAATCGTCAGTGACAGGGATAGTAAATTTCTTAGCCAATTTTGGCAAGAAGTTTTTCAGCTAGTAGGGACAAATCTAACCCCAAGTACAAGTTACCACCCGCAAACGGGTGGGCAGACAGAGATAGTTAACAAGTGGATAGAGGGTTACTTAAGGAATTATGTAATAGGTCAACAGGCCACATGGATAAAATGGCTACACTTGGGCGAGTATTGTTACAATACCACCCACCATATGTCAATTGGAATGAGCCCTTTCAACGCCCTATATGGATATGAAGCCCCTTCCCTTGGACATTTGGTCACCCAAGAAAGCAAGGTGCAAAGTGCACAGGACTTCATACAGAAAAACATTGATCTCATGAGGACCCTTAAGGAAAATTTGTAGTGAGCCCAGCTGCAACAGAAAATATATGCTGATTGACACCGCATAGAAAGGACATTTGAAGTTGGGGATCTAGTTTTTTACGGCTACAACCATACAAGAAAACATCAATCAAAACAAGTGGGGCTGAAAAGCTAAAACCACGTTTCTATGGTCCTTATAGAGTTATAAGAAGAGTTGTTACACCCCGGAATTTGTATAGTTACTATTCTAGTAATGCTTAGAGCATTCTGATTGTAAGGAAGGTTTTGAATGAATAAATGTGATTGAATTTTGTTGACAATATGAAATCCTGTTTACATGTTATGTTTGGCTCATTCTGTATTCTTGATTGATGTTATTCTTGAATAAAACAATGAATAGAGGAAAATAATTAGTCTTGTTTTATATATATTGATTTATATACATACTGCAAATATTGTGAGCATTTGACTGCTGTGGTTTTGTGCCATGGATGCAGGAACAGGAGCTATTCCTCCAGGTGGAGGGGAAATATCACTCAGGGAGAGGAACTTGGTCGACTAACCGGTAAAGTTGATCGTATGAGCATACACACACTTCACTGAGGATTTTAGGAACTGAGTCAGATTAAGTTGTCATGATAAGTCATCCTTAGGCTTAGGAGTTATGATTACTTCTTCATGCTTTATGAGTGGTGTTCCTTGATTGACTGACTTACTGTTCTGTGACCTTGAATGTGAAATGTGAACTGATAAGTTACTGATGCCTGGAATTTACGGTTAAATGTATAAATACGTGTTTATGCAATTACGTCTATTAGAGGTGCTCTGACTGGCCTATAATACACGTAATTGGAGATTTGAAAATAAACATGTATAGATATATTTAAGTGTAAACTGGGTAAGTTAATTAATATATTTAATAATATATTTAATATCGATGTTATTATAGTTTTATCGGTAATATAATATATTAATATATCTAATATAATATTTTGAATATTATATAGATATATTTATATATTAAAAGAAAGGTAAGTTAAAAACTATAATAATATTGTATTGAATATAATATAAAATATATTAATACATTTTAATAAGAATATTAAAATATCTAAAACTTTGGAAAGATTTTATATAAACTATAAATCTTTGGCATTTAAATTTACATTTATCTTATAAAGGAATTTGAGTTTATTTACCTTTGGAAATAAAGGTAATAAAACTTTCATAGTCTTTGGTAAATACTTTGCAAACCATACAAAGGAATTTCGAAATATTGAAATACTTGGAAAATATAAAAGGAAAAAGAATTTCGAAATTTTGTAAAGGCCAATGTAAATTTATGAAAAATATTAAAGGAAATATGAATGCTGAACTATAGACTTTTTAAAAATTTAAAGTTAATGTTTGAGTAAACTGAAAAATCGCGGATTTCTTCATGGGAAGAAATCGCGCGACTGTTTGAACCTGAAAAACAGTGGAAAACTATGGAGAATAATCCGCGCCCAGCTCGCGTAGCTTAGACCTGGTCGCGGATGCTTGAACGCCACCGGTCTGGGACGCGTGGGTGGAAGGAGGCAGGAACTGTGTGTGCGTAACCCTTGACGTTTTCAGCAGCAAAATCCAAACGCCATTTGTTCTTCAGTTCGCCATTTTTAAGGGCTTTTCCCAGTGACTAAACCTGTACGTGGTTAATCCACGAATTTGGCATGTGATATGTTGAAACATTCTTGAGAAATTATGTTGAATCATCAACTCTTTTGCTGTGTGACTGCCACTGCGAATTTTGACATTTTCAAAATGAGAGGTGTCGAATTCTCATGCCTACAAGGTAGGAAACATGAGAATTCGAAACCTATAAATAGGTTCTCACTCATTGTTGAAAGACACTGAATCTTTTCATTTCACTCTCCTTGCCTTGGAAAATTCGAAATACAGTGCTGTGGTATTTCTGTGTTTTGGAATTCAATTTTATGAAAGCCATTGTCATTCTATGAGAGCCATTGCCATTTTTATGAAAGCCATTGCCATTTTTGTGAAAGCCATTGCCATTTTGTGAAAATCATTTGCAATTGAGACAGTATTGCTGAGAGACAGTATTGCTGAGAACACTTTTTGCATTTACCTGAAAGTAGTTTTTGCTTAAGCTAAGAGAAGGCTGCGAAGGACGGTGGAGCAAGGATTGAAGTTACCGATCAAGCTCATACGCAAAAGGAAATCAGGCATGAGATATATGTTGATAGATTTTCAGTTATTTATTTTAAATTGTATGATTAGATTGCTTGATTATGTCTTGCTTTATGAAAGGAAAAATAAAAAAAAAGAAACCTCTATGTTCTATGAAATTGCTGAATTGGGAATAGTTTAATTCCTTAGAAAAGGCTTATTGAATTTAAGAGATAGCTTAAAGAGCTGGTCAAATTGGGGAATAGTTTAATTCCTTAGAAAAGCTTTTGAAATAGCTTAGAGAACTTGATGAATTGGAATAACTTAAAAGCATGTTGAAACGAATCATTTGAAATCATAGATGAATTTGAAAGGGAAATATTTGTTTACTTTTAGTAAAGTACCTTATAATTTGTATTGCTTGAATACTGCTTGAATTCCTTAAGTAAAGGAAAGGGATTAGTTACTAAATACTAGGACGAGGGTGGATTCAGAACCAAGGTAGTCTAAAGCTTTAGAGTTAAATAGGTTAACTAGAGAAAGCTACGTACTCCATGGATAAAGATTTCCATGTTGGGAAGTACCAGAGGGACCCCTTGTTGACTGTACTCCATTTCCTGTTTAAGTAGTTGAAGTAGGAAGTCTAGGGTGATTGACTACCCACTGAAGGACTCAACCTACGCGTAGGATAAGGCAGCCTTAAGTCAAACCAAACCTGACTTAGTGCAAGTGATAGATGACCGTCAGTATAAGTACTGCCGAAATGCTTTGGCCAAAGTAGTGTAGTATACCTAACGTCCACTTAGACTGTGAGACGAATTACACTGTCAGTTCACAGTAATCCAGGTTACATGCTAGATTGAGATTGTGAGGACACAAGGATTTAGTTATGTAGGATTACACACTATGCTCAGTTGGTCATACAGAACCGGTTACCCAACCAATCTCCTCGAAGAAGGGAGGGCCGTCTACTTAACAGTAAACGTGCGGGGGACCGCAATATAAGTCCGTGGTTGGTGGAAAAGCACCTGAGTGATGTTTCCCCTCCACCTTAAGACTTCTGATGAACCAAGGTTTGAAAGGGAAGATCCTGGACAGTCTTATTCCTATTTGCTCAAAAGCTTCCGAGCTATGTTTGAAACTTGTAAGATTCTTACCTTGCTTTTTATTTTGAAGAAAAGTAATCATGAAAGCGTACTCTGTTATTTACTTGGAAAATAGAACAATGATGTATCATGTCTTTTATTTCTTTATGATGAAATGTTCAATTAGAATGAAAAGAAAAGTTATTTACTTTGTCATTTAATTGTATTTCCTTGTATCTTATTAGTGAAATTAGAAATTTTTTTGTTTACCGAGTTTTGGGGTTGTTACAAGAGTAGGCGAGGTCACTTACGAGATAGAGCTGCCAGAGCACAACAAGATCCACAATGTCTTCCATGTATCTCAGCTTAAAAAGGTCCTTGTGAAATAGGTTCTTCCTTGTACTGAGTTACCTCCACTAGATGAGGAAGGGCAACTCACTTTAGAACCAAAATTCATCATAGACACCAGAGAAAGGAAATTAAGGAGCAGGATCATTACCGAATTTCTAATCAAATGGAAGGGACTTCTTGAAGACGATGCTACATGGGAACGAGAAGAAACCTTTAAGGCATTTAAGCATAAAACTCAAGAAGGGCAAACATGATGGCCCTTGACTAGTACAAAAAATGAACTCTCAGATGTAATATCTTCAAAATAAGTTAATAAGACATTCTTCGTGCACAAGGACATGACTTGAGAATAGTATGCAATATTACATTATGATACATGTAAAAGCTTATGGATGGATACGCCAAGCATTGGGTATCCCTAAGGCCTGGAAGTGGAGAGCTCGCCTACAAGATTATAAGGTTGGATACACATGAGAAATCTAGTACCCAAAGGGCATGGAAGAGATGTCACAATCTTTTCCAGGATTCTAAGGTTGGGTACACTTCAAAATAAGGTATCAAGAGGGCCTGAAAGAGATGTTACAATCTATTTTAGGACTATGAGGCTGGATACACTTAAGAATAAGGTATCCAGAGGGCTTGGGAGGAGGTGTTACAACCTTTCCCTAGGATTCTAAGGCTGGATATCCTTAAATAAGGCATCCAGAGGGCCTGGGAAGAGATTCTAAATCTTTTCCCAGGAGGGCTGGATACACTCCATTGTGAGGTATCCAAAGGGCCTGGGGAGAGGGGCTACAACCCTTTTCCTAGGATTCTAAGGCTAGATACCATTAAATAAGGTATCCAAAGGGCCTGGAAAGAGATGTTCCAAATCTTTTCCCAGGAGGGTTGCGTACACTCCCTAGTGAGGTACTCAGAGGGCCTAGAAAGAGATTAGTTGTAACAAAATGTTACAATCTTTTTCCAGGAGGAAGGCCATTATACCGGCAAAGCACACCAAGAGATCAAGGAAGAAAAGAGTTAAAGGATTGCTTGAGGACAAGCAATGTCAAGCGGGGGAGACTTGTGATGTCCACATCATAAGATAAGTATATGTTCCAATACACTTGCTCTTTTTCAAATAGATAAAAGATCTAAGTATATTCAGAAAATAAATTTAATGCATTTACAATTTAAATAGATATAATATATACCCATATATCTACATATACAGATACATACAAGTATATATATATATATATATATATAGTTAGATATATTTAGATATAATTGCATATATCATTATACACTAATTAAATGTTAATGTAGCCAATCAAGTAAATATGAAGAAGGAGACAAATGCAAGTTCGTCAGCCAAATGAAGGGACGTGTGAAGAAAACGGTGGAGACGCGTCTCTTTGGGCACCAATCTATATCAAGGGAATCACGTGGAAGAAGGAGAGGAGGATAGCAAATAAAAAGGAGTCAGTCAAAGCCAATATTGGAGGAGAGAAGAATCGGAGTAGAAAGTGAACTCAGGAAACAACACAACGCCGATACGTATAGGACCAAGAGGATTGCGAGAGCCACTGGAAGACAATCGGGCCAATACAGGCTGCATACCTCAAGGGTGAAGCCGGCCAACATATATATATATTCACATATACATGTAAAGCAACTATAAGCAGGAGGCATTCCAGATAGGAACGACGAGCAAGAACCTTCACTTGTCGACATCAGTATAGTTGAAGGAAGAATTTGGAATCACAATTTGACATTAAGCGACAGGCCTACAACCTCAATCAAAGCACTACAGATACTATACCTACATTGTAACAACCCCAAAACCGGGTAAACAAAAAATTTTCTATTTTCACTAATAAGATACAAGGAAATACAATTTAAACGACAAAGTAAATAACTGTTCTTTTCATTCTAATTGAACATTTCATCATAAAGAAATAAAAGACACGATACATCATTGTTCTATTTTCCAAGTAAATAACAGAGTACGCTTTCATGATTACTTTTCTTCAAAATAAAAAGCAAGGTAAGAATCTTACAAGTTTCAAACATAGCTCGGAAGCTTTTGAGCAAATAGGAATAAGACTGTCCAGGATCTTCCCTTTCAAACCTTGGTTCATCAGAAGTCTTAAGGTGGAGGGGAAACATCACTCAGGTGCTTTTCCACCAACCACGGACTTATATTGCGGTCCCCCGCACGTTTACTGTTAAGTAGACGGCCCTCCCTTCTTCGAGGAGATTGGTTGGGTAACCGGTTCTGTATGACCAACTGAGCATAGTGTGTAATCCTACATAACTAAATCCTTGTGTCCTCACAATCTCAATCTAGCATGTAACCTGGATTACTGTGAACTGACAGTGTAATTCGTCTCACAGTCTAAGTGGACGTTAGGTATACTACACTACTTTGGCCAAAGCATTTCGGCAGTACTTATACTGACGGTCATCTATCACTTGCACTAAGTCAGGTTTGGTTTGACTTAAGGCTGCCTTATCCTACGCGTAGGTTGAGTCCTTCAGTGGGTAGTCAATCACCCTAGACTTCCTACTTCAACTACTTAAACAGGAAATGGAGTACAGTCAACAAGGGGTCCCTCTGGTACTTCCCAACATGGAAATCTTTATCCATGGAGTACGTAGCTTTCTCTAGTTAACCTATTTAACTCTAAAGCTTTAGACTACCTTGGTTCTGAATCCACCCTCGTCCTAGTATTAATAACTAATCCCTTTCCTTTACTTAAGGAATTCAAGCAGTATTCAAGCAATACAAATTATAAGGTACTTTACTAAAAGTAAACAAATATTTCCCTTTCAAATTCATCTATGATTTCAAACTGATTCGTTTCAACATGCTTTTAAGTTATTCCAATTCATCAAGTTCTCTAAGCTATTTCAAAAGCTTTTCTAAGGAAATTAAACTATTCCCCAATTTGACCAGCTCTTTAAGCTATCTCTTAAATTCAATAAGCCTTTTCTAAGGAATTAAACTATTCCCAATTCAGCAATTTCATAGAACATAGAGGTTTCTTATTATTTTTCCTTTCATAAAGCAAGACATAATCAAGCAATCTAATCATACATTTTAAAATAAATGACAGAAAATCTATCAACATATATCTCATGCCTGATTTCCTTTTGCGTATGAGCTTGATCGGTAGCTTCAATCCTTGCTCCACCGTCCTTCGCAGCCTTCTCTCAGCTTAAGCAAATACTACTTTCAGGTAAATGCAAAAAGTTGTTCTCAGCAATACTGTCTCTCAGCAATACTGTCTCAATTGCAAATGATTTTCACAAAATGGCAATGGCTTTCACAAAAATGGCAATGGCTCTCATAAAATGACAATGGCTTTCATAAAATGGCAATGGCTCTCATAAAATGACAATGGCTTTCATAAAATGGAATTTCAAAACACAGAAATACCACAGCACTGTATTTCGAATTTTCCAAGGCAAGGAGAGTGAATGAAAAATTGAGTGTTTTTCAACAATGAGTGAGAACCTATTTATAGGTTTCGAATTCTCATGTTTCCTACCTTGTAGGCATGAGAATTCGACACCTCTCATTTTGAAAATGTCAAAATCCGCAGTGGCAGTCGAATAGCCAAACACACAGCAAAAGAGTTGATGATTCAACATAATTTCTCAAGAATGTTTCAACATATCACATGCCAATTTCGTGGATCAACCACGTACAGGTTAAACATTCAACTTGCCTTCAAAAATGGCGGACTGCAACACAAATGGCGTCCAAAGTTTTCGGTTTGAAAACGTCAAGGGTTTTTTTGCAATTGCTGTTACCTTTCTTCCACCCACGCGTCCACAATGGTGGCGCTTTAGCATCCGCGACCAAGTCTTTCAAGTGTGAGCTGGGCGCGGACTGTATTTGCTGAAGTTTTTCGCCATTTCTTTGCTTAACACAGTCGCGCGATTTCTTCACGGGAAGAAATCCGCGATTTTTCAAATGTTTCTTTTATACTTTCCAAAGTCTATAGTTCATACTTACATTTCCTTAAATGATTTTTATAAATTTCCATTGGTCTTTACAAAATTTCGAAATTCTTTTTCCTTTTAATATTTTCCAAGTATTTCAATATTTCGAATTTCCTTTGTATGGTTTGCAAAGTATTTACCAAAGACTATGAAAGTCTTATTACCTTTATTTCCAAAGGTAAATAAACTCAAATACCTTTATAAGATAAATGTAAATTTAAATGCCAAAGATTATAGTTTATATAAAATCTTTCCAAAGTTTTAGATATTTTAATATTCTCATTAAAATGTATTAATATATTTTGTATTATATTCAATACAATATTATTATAGTTTTTAACTTACCTTTCTTTAAATATATAAATATATCTATATAATATTCAAATATTATATTAGATATATTAATATATTATATTATCGATAAAACTATAATAACATCGATTATTAAATATATTAATTAACTTACCCAGTTTACACTTAAATATATCTATACATGTTTATTTTCAAATCTCCAATTACGTGTATTATAGGCCAGTCAGAGCACCTCTAATAGACGTAATTGCATAAACACGTATTTATACATTTAACTGTAAATTCCAGGCATCAGTAACTTATCAGTTCACATTTCACATTCAAGGCTCACAGAACAGTAAGTCAGTCAATCAAGGAACACCACTCATAAAGCATGAAGAAGTATTCATAACTCCTAAGCCTAAGGATGACTTATCATGACAACTTAATCTGACTCAGTTCCTAAAATCCTTAGTGAAGTGTGTGTATGCTCATACGATCAACTTTACCGGTTAGTCGACCAAGTTCCTCTTCCTGAGTGATATTTCCCCTCCACCTGGAGGAATAGCTCCTGTTCCTGCATCCATGGCACAAAACCACGGCAGTCAAATGCTCACAATATTTGCAGTATATATAAATCAAATATATAAAACAAGACTAATTACTTTCCTCTATTCTTTGTTTTATTCAAGAATAACATCAATCAAGAATACAGAATGAGCCAAACATAACATGTAAACAGGATTTCATATTGACAACAAAGTTCAATCACATTTATTCATTCAAAACCTTCCTTACAATCAGAATGCTCTAAGCATTACTAGAATAGTAACTATACAAATTCCGGGGTGTAACATACATCAAATTTAGAAGAGATATTTATCTATTCTTACTCTTATACTCCAAAGTATTTGATCTGAAGATTGGCTTCATAGTCTATTATTTAAATCAAAGATAGAGTATCAAGATTTAGCAGGAATATCACAACTTCTTTTGAATCAAATACATTATAAGAGATATAAAATAAATGGACATGAACTGAGATTGATACTGCTTACAAGTCATTGACATAACTATTGAAATTCATATTTGTCTTTCTAATCAATTTAAGTAAGGTCTGTCACAAGATGCTACAATATCTGCTCATTCTCTCAAGTGGCATCCTCATCTGGTAGATTCTTCCATTTGACCAGGTATTCTTTGATGGTCCTTCTCCTCAATGTGCACTCTCTGAAGTCTGTCACTACTTCAGCAACTAATACAAGCTTCCCTTCCTCATCCAACGGAGGTAACTCTACAGAAGCAACAACATTGTGTCCTAGCACCTTTTTGAGGCGTGACACATGGAAGACATTGTGCACCTTGCTACTCTCTACTTGCTCCAACTCATAAGCCACTTCTTCAATCCTTTTGGAGACTTTGAATGGACCATGGAAATGTGGCTTCAACTTCTCTACTCCACTCTTCTTGAGAGTAGACTTCCTGTAGGGTTGAAGTCTTAGATAAACCATGTCTCCAATCTCAAACGCACGCTCAATACAGTGTTGATCAACATACAAATTTTGCTAATTTTGGGCATGCTGGATGTTGTCCTTCAAGGACTTTAGAACTTTCCTGCAATAGATCCTTGGCTTGGGGAGCTCTATGGTAACCAAATAGTAAATCGATGAAATTGGAAGCTTCATATCCGTACAGGGCCATGAATGGAGACATCTTGATTGACATGTGATACGAAGAATTGTAACAATATTCACCCAAATGGAGCCATCTCACCCAAGCTTTTTGCTAATGTGACACATAGTTCCTGAGATATACTTCTAGCCACTTGTTAACAATCTCGGTTTGCCCATCCATTTGCAAGTGATAACTAGTTCTTGGGGTAAGCACCGTACCACTCAATCTGAATACCTCTTGCCAAAACATGCTTAGGAACTTGATGTCCCTATCACTTACAATATTTTTGGGCAACCCATGCAACTTAAACACTTCTCTAAAGAACAAATCAGCAACTTGAGTTGCTGTAAATACAGTGGAAATGACAAAGAAGTGTGTAAATTTTGTCAATCTATCAAACAATAACCAAAATACAATCCCTCCCTTGCACCTTAGGCAAACCTGTGATGGAATCCATGGAGATACTTTCCCATTTTTGGTTTAGAATAGGCAAGGGCTACAATAGATCTGCAGGAAAAGTATGCTCATTCTTTTTTTGTTGACAAATCTGACATTCTTTGACATATCTAAGGACCTCATCCTTGAGCCCTTTCTAGGTGAACCTCTCCCGAATTTGTCTGTAAGTCTTGAAGTAACCTTGGTGACCAGCCAAGGGAATGTCATGGAATGTTTGAAGAACCTTCATCTTGAGCTTAGATTTAGGCACCAAGAAGATCCTTTCTTTATATAGGGTCAATTGATTCACCACCTTGTACCTCTCATCTTGCAAGGTAGCTTTAACAACATTGGTGGCAAAAGGGTTTTTGACATACTCTGCAAGGATTTGATCCTTCCAATCAACAATAATCTCCACCATAGAACTCAAATGTGGCCTTCTTGACAAGTCATTGACCACAATATTTTTCTTCCCTTTGACATATTCTATGTCAAAATCGTAAGCTTGTAGCTTATTGATTCATTGATGTTTACATCAATGTTTTTGACTTGACCAAGCTAAAATAATGAAGAGGCTCTCACATGCAACTTGGAAAACTTGACATGGCATTTAGGAAAACGATTAAGTGGCACATGCCATTTTAATGAGTGTGAAAAGTTTAAAAAAATTGAGGAGAAAAAATGAGGATGACATCGTGTTGGAAATGGAAGAGCATATATTGCTGGAGAACTAAACTATAATTGCATAGTAATAAACACTGATAATAATAATATTGAATTCATATGGGGGTTTTACAATGAATTGTACAAATGCTTATAAAGCATTGCATTCCCGTAACTTCCCCAAACTAGCCCAGCCTAATTATAGGAAACTAACTCCCAACTAAATAAATATTTTAATACTAACATGTCACTAAGGTGACTTTATTACAAATGTAAACCTTATGTTCAACATCCCCTATTAAGGTTTACATTGCAAAATAAAAATATGTTGATAAAAAAATCACAAATACATATTCTTTAGAAGATTTTCTTTTTAAAAAACAATTCCTGGACTAGGTAGAACTCCATCAAGCTGCCCCATAACCCTCATAAAGGTGTAGCTCCCAAGCCAAATTCTCAAGTTCTCAGATTACCACCTCCCTAGACTCACAAATCACAAATCTCCCAAATTATTGGAGAACAATCCATGCTAAGCTACATCCACAATGCTCCATCAAGTTGTCTTATGACCCTCATAAGGGTATAATTTTCAAGATCCACAAACTCTCACTATTTGGGCAAAAATCAATATTAAATTTACACTAGATCCCTTCTTGTCTTCAGAAAACAAACTTCACTATATATGAATTTTTCAATACTGTTAGCATTTGGAGAAAGGATCACACAAAAAAAACAAGAACATACGCTTCTCAGACAAAGTACCATCTTTGAGCCGCTAGATCCCTTCTTGTCTTCAAAAACCAAACTTCACTATATATGAATTTTTCAATACTGTTAGCATTTGGAGAAAGGAGCACACAAAAAAAACAAGAACATACGCTTCTCAGACAAAGTACCATCTTGAGCAAGAAGTTGGCTTGAGGTGATGAAAATCCTCTAGCCTCCATTATAATCCTATTACAACTTATCCATTTAATGTTGCATGTGAA
Organism: Sequoiadendron giganteum; assembly: GCA_007115665.2. Classification (NCBI taxonomy): domain Eukaryota; kingdom Viridiplantae; phylum Streptophyta; class Pinopsida; order Cupressales; family Cupressaceae; genus Sequoiadendron; species Sequoiadendron giganteum. The sequence goes on along the minus strand of CM021100.1, from coordinate 59,055,091 downwards.
TCTTTGGAGGTGCCACCAAGTGTAGCAATATGGCCTCAAAAGCACAAGAATAAGGTGAAATGATAAAAAAAATCATTTTAAGGTGTTAGGCTCAAATGAAATTTCACCTTTTACAATGTAAGCAAAGTATCTTTAGAACACCTTAGTTTCCTTATCACTCCGATACATGTACAGTTTGGAAAATCCCTTTCAAAACTTATAAATCCATAATGCCATATATCCTTATTATCGGATTATGGCTGCAAACACCCAAAATCTGAAAGATTTCAGATGGTCAAACTACCAGAAATTTCTCAGTATTAAAATGATTTTACAAGATTAAAAAATGCTCCACATAAAATAGGTAATATGCATGTATAGAGGGGCTTTGTGTTTGGAAGGTTTCCAAACTGTTGTATTGCCATCCACAGTAACCAACTCATATCATAATACGTGTGCAACTTCCTCAAAGTGCATTTTAATAAGTCTGCATCGTATAGGTTTAGAAAAGAAGCTCAAATAACTGTCATTTGATTTCTTTCAACAATTTTTATCTACCTGTACAGACCAACGGAGGAATGTGGTTGGCTTGTTGGGTGTGGCTGGATTGTGAAGAAATCTAATGGGAAATCTGAAATACAGTTATCTGCAAACATATAATATTGATTCTTTAGATACTTTATGTAATGAAATGACTCTTTAATGTCAAAATCCCTAAATTTTAATGCCTTCAGGCAGATTTCATCAAATAAAGTAAGGCATCTGACAACAACAGATAAAATGTTATTCAACAGTTTATGCCTGTCCTCCATTCGTATCTTAATTGTGGAAAAAGATCTAGTAACAATATTACATTTTTCCATCCTCAATCTGTACAGTGCAGCAATCATATTTCAACATTTACGATGCTTCTATTTTTTCCACGGAGTCAAAACTAGGACCTCCCATTTGCTGCTGGGTGCTCTACCAATTGTCCCTCTTGGTATCTTTGGTTTGGTTATGGCTCATTTTCCAACACCCCCCTTGAGCCACAGTGTAAGTGCTTGGGGCTCCTAGCTTGGCTTGGCTTGGCTTTGCTCAGTATCATTTCCTCTACAATCAAAACATTTGTTAGGAGACAGATTAATAAACATTGCGTATTATGTGTAATATAAGACCCCCAAATATTTTTTTTGAAACTTCACTACTGCTGTTATGATTTTCTAAATATGTTTGCCTTTGTTTTTTCTCATGTATTTGTCATAGTTTCATCATGCAATGATAGATAACATAGAATAGAAAATAACATGAAACTTGCTTGAAATAATATTTCTTTCAACAATGAACTTGCAGCCTTAATACCCAGGTAACTAACAGCGAAATTCTTCTTTACAATACTCAGAAATACAATGACAGCTAGGCCCAGCTTAACAATGAATAATAACATATTGAAAGTGCATATTATCAGACCTGGACAAAGAAGTGTAACAGAAAATGTAAAGCTCCCCAAGCAACGATCAGCACCAAGAACTTGCCCTTTATTCTTCTTGTTTACCCAAGTCATAGAAACCTTGAAAACAGGCTCAATGGCGAGCAGTGGCAGCCTTTACCAGCAAATGATAAACTAAGTATTTTCACCAACAAAGTCGTCCCTGGGAGAAAGTTTGATCTGCTGTGATAAATCCCAGACTCCTCCAAAAAATGCAATCTTGTGCTTGAAAGACCTTGAGGAGAGACACCTTATGAACAAATACCCATCTTGAAAGCTAACTCCATTTCTGAGATATGAGCAGATATGTGTGATCAGGTCCAAAAAGTAAGTGCCCAAAAATTGATAAGAAACACACCAAAAATCACCAACAAACCACACCAAACTGAATCTAAGCAATCCCACACCAAAACCAAACAGAATACTCCTCAAAAGAACTGGAAATTCTTTTTTTTGTTTTCGCTCAGATGTGATTCCTGATTGAAACCAGCATTCACCAGCTTGAGCAGGTCTTGCACTGCTAAAACTAGCCTTAGATATTGAGGTTTTTTTGTCCTCAATCCCGTTCTCAGACCTTCTGGTAACAAACCTGCAGCATCTCAGTAAGTCGTCACAATCAACCATAACCAAATGAGAGCCAAAACTCATATTTATAAAGTGAGGGAAGGATTAGGGCAACTTGCATTTGAGTTTGAATACATTTCCCTCTCATTTCACTTTATGAAATGTCATGTAATTACCCCAAGAGGGGCGTCCAACTTTTTGCCTCCAAAATTCCACTTTTGATTTTTTAATTTAAAATCGACTTTTAGCCCAAACTAGGCTTCCCACCTTATGAGGCATAACATTAGCCTTTAAAATTGACAAATAAACCTCTTTTCTAAGCATCCGCTTGAAAAACATGGCACCTCTTTTAAAACAACGTTGTGCAACTAGGCCAAGGGGGTATGCTCATAAGGAAACTATTTGCACTTTTGTAGCCTTCTAAAACGACTTAAAGTTATCACTTAGGCACTGAGATACTTTTTTCATGTCCCCTTCACCCTCAACGTTAAAATATAAAGTAACTTAATAATAATCCATTTTTGAAAGGGAGAGCAAATATTTAAATACTACAACCTTAGAAACTAATGCCTCAACTGAAGATGCTGCTAAGTGAGAGACCTGACTAGGTCCTCCTTACTCAAAATAGACTTACTATTTTTAGAAAGTACTAAAAATAGCAAGTCGTATCCACGACTCACCCGGAGAGATGCTGATATGCACAATGGGCTCACTGAAGACTGAAGCCAGTGGATTGGTCCCCCGCTAAAAATAGAAAGCCACGTCTGAAACACCAAAAAAACCCCACAAAAAGGACTGGCTCAAGGCATTAAAGTTCATCGGACAACTTCCACTCGTTGCCCAAACAGGAAACCCTACACTGCTCTGTTTGCCGGACTAATTACTAAAAATAGCACTTACTAAAAATAGTGTGTCAGAACTAGACTAATCCAAAAGAGGACATCGAAAATTGGGACATTACATTATGGAAAACTACAAATTGCCTGTAGAAGTTCATTGGCAATGCCGCATATATCTAACCGTAAATGTGCCTCATATCTTACCCTAGCTTCTCATACAAGACATTTTTGAGTAATGATATCCTTGTCAAATTCTATCAAACAAATATTTCTATGCCAATTAAAATATAGAAAACAACATTTCAACTATTGTAATGTGTTCTCAGAAACTGAAATGTTCTATAACACAGTTGCCATGGATGCCTTCATCAGTACCATTAACTCTACAATCAAAACATTTGTTAGGAGGCAGATTAATAAACATTACGTATTATGGCAAACTACAAATTGCCTGTAGAAGTTCATTGGCAATACCACATACATCTAAGTGTAAATGTGCCTCATATCTTATCCAGCTTCTCATACAAGATGCATTTTTAAGAAAACCAACCTAGGGCTTCATAGTTGTAAGCACAAACACTGTTTCAAAAAGAGAAACAGTAAAAATCAGTGAGAATGAATCCACCAGGACAATCACTATTATCTGGGATGAATCTAAATGTCATCGTTTTTAACAAAGCAGCTAATAAAATATAGCTATTACATGTTCATACTTTTATGCTTTTCCCTTGGGTAGACTTTTCCAATATTCTTCTCTCCATTCATTTACTCTTCAGCTAGTTACAATTTTGCAATTAATGTTTCTTATAAATGTTTTTCCTTATAACGTATGTATGTTTCATCAATGAGAGTGATATCCACTGGATTTAACCCAATGCTCCAGATCAATAACATAGAGGTCAAAATTAGTCAAGACACTTAACACCCACATGATATAAGAATATTTGTTTCAAAGATTTCAGATGCAAAGGAATATGCTTTTACAAACAGCCAATAAATGCCTCTTTTATGGGAAACAACAAAAAAAGGAACCTGTCACCTTATATTTACCATGCAAAAATAAAAGTGTCTACAATCTTTATAATCATCCCCATATTATATCATCAATCACCCATGACAAATATGCTAACCAAAAACATGACCAGATGCTGCCAAGATAAGCATTAAGTGTTGTTTGTACCTTGAATTGATGCATGCAATGCTACCTTTCTGCCCCGTTTGAATAATTATATCTCAGAATAAGCATGCTGATATTACCTAGTTATTTGCAACAAACTGGCCCCTTCTATGAATTAACCACCTTGAGGTGAAAAGAGGCTATAACTTCGGCTCTTCAGAACCTAATTTTTATATTGTGGCAAATAGGTGATGCATTGAAAACTGTACGGATCCCATGAGGAAGCACTTAGTGAAAGATAAATTTTATTCTAATAGCAAATCACTAAAAGATTAACTCAAAACTAATGCAACTAATTTCTGAGAATAATATTACTGCTAGAGTTAGTTTATTTTCTTTTCATGAATAAGGCAGGTGGAAAAAAGTCACACCCCTAAAGTTCATATGGGTAGGAAACTAGAATAAAACAAACAAACGGGCAACTAAGTGGCAAGAGCAAGAGCAATAGTCAGAGGACGGGAGGTCCTGATCATCTGGTTTACCCCATACAGCTACAGATATTGACAAAGTGGAATAAGATAATTTTAACATAGCAGAGTTGAAACTACAATAGCCTAGCGCGAGGGCATATAATTTTAGCATGTTGGTCTCCAGTTTATCATGATGATGCAAGAGTGTAAAAGTCCCATATGAGTACATTTGAATTTGAATCCAAACAAATGAAGGGTTCTGGTTCCTGACGATTTTATTATCTATGAAGGAAATCGTTATAGTAATTCAAGGATATTAGAGACATAAAGTATTTCCTTTGGACACAAATATATGACTGCAAATTAGACTTTTCTTGTCAATTCTCATTAATACTCAACTCCTTTGCCTCTGGACTTTTTGAATGTCATATAGCACAAAATGTTGAATTTATCCATGTTTGCTTCCTGTGAGTTCTCTTGCAACTACTACTTCAAATTCTTCTAGAAAGTAGGCAGACCCAAGGTATATTGTTTCTCCTAAAAGTTAAATAGGAATCCTCTTCTATGCAATCCATATTTATAAAGAACTGAAAATATCATATTTCTATAGATTCTATCCTTATCTATGTTTTTATTTAGTCATGGTGCATCTAATTACAAAAATAGTTAACATTGGTGCTTAATACAAAATTGTACAAAACTAGAATCGACAGGTTCCATGCAACTCATCCACTAGATCATTGATCCTAGGCGTTGGAAACTTTTTCTTGATGGTGATCTGATTTACCACTCTGAAGTCAATGCACAAGAAATAGGTTCCATCCTTCTTCCTAGATAAGATCATTGGTTTAGCATGGGGGATTTTTCTGAGTACAATTATTCCGATTTCTAGAAACTCTTTCACAAGCCTCTTTTTCTGTTAAATCCCCATTTGTAATGCTGTAAAGATGTAAGCAATACAGAGAAATTCCTAAACGAATCATAGAAAAAGGTGTACAACTGTTGATATCTCTAACTTATTAAATTTGAATTTTCAAGGAGAATATTGATCTAATTTTAACTCTCCTATATAAATTCAGCAAGGATTGATATATTCTAGGAAAAATTTATTACGACAGTTTTCTTCCTACAAAAAAGAATATGCAACTATGGTGGTTGAGAAAAGAGGTCAGAAGATGTGCAAGAAATGTGATTGAAAGCAGGGAGAGGACCGTTGGCATTGGAAAGTCAGTGGACTACGGTACTGATTTACTTGGACTAATGATGAGTTCCAACAAGAAACAAGGAGGAAAAGTGCAGAATAACATTCAAATGGCAACAGATGAAATAATTTCTGAATGCATAACTTTCTATGTAGCTGGACAGGAAACTACAACAATCCTCTTGACATGGACCATGATCTTGTTGGGAATGCATCAGGACTGGCAAGAACTAGCCCGTATGGAGGTCTTAGAAATGTGCGGGAAAAACGATTTTCCAAATGCTGACACTGTGAATGGCCTAAAGATTGTAAGAATAAAAAGCATTAACCCTATCCAAATTTCATTTTTTTTCTTGATGGTCTATAACATGCTTAGTTTCCATACTATTCTATTTAAACTATTTGAAATGTTGGAATAAATAGCAGAGGAAGATTTGCAGTTAGTCCGTGATTCCCAGATATTTGTTCCATTCCTCAAAATTATTAAGACAAACCTTTATTAGTAGATTAATATATGATGTACCCCTTACTATTGCAGATGGGGATGATTTTCAATGAATCCTTGAGACTTTATCCACCTATAGTGGCACTGGACCGACAAACGGATAAGCCAATGAAGCTTGGCAGACTCTCAATTCCTGCAGGCACTCAACTTCAGATTCCAATTCTTGAAATGCACCACGACCCATCTTTGTGGGGAGACAACGTTTATGAGTTCAATCCAGAGCGGTTCAGAGAAGGAATTTCAAAAGCTGCCAAGCATCCAATGGCATTCATGCCATTTTCATTAGGCCCAAGGATTTGCATTGGTCAAAACTTTGCACTTTTAGAGGCCAAAGTAGTACTGGCCATGATTCTTCGGCGGTTTACCTTTGTAATTTCACCCAATTACATCCACGCACCTGTACATTCGTTCTCACTTAAACCCCAGTTTGGAGCTCAGGTCATTCTCCAGATGAATTAAATTAAAAATAATGAAGAATCGTGAGTAAAAATTTGTCATTCTGAAATCTTGAACTGCGACAATTTAGATCACGTGTTATGAAAATGTAATTTAAGTAAACAGATGTGTTTGATATAAAGCATGGTATGGATTTTAATGTTATTATAACGTGAATTGGGTTTGTATGCAACGTTAAAGTTAATTGATCATCACGCACAGGCAACCTTTTCATTTTGCCATTTTCACCATACAATCTAAATTTCCAACATTTTACATTCAATTGAAAGAGTTGGGAATTCATATTAAAGTTGAGGCTTTAAATTGTTTTTAAATTGAAGCAAAGCAATTAGCTTCACTTAGAAGAAAAATAGGCCAGAAAATGTTTAAATACAGAGTATGGTTTATGATGTTTGGCTGTCAATTCTGGAGCTTGGTTGAAAAAAGAACGAAAGTGGGGTTGTATTTTTCTATCTTTTAATATATCAATCCTTGAAATTTAAGAAAGAGAACAACACCTGATTCTTAATGCTGCATGCAGCTCAGATGAATGGTGTTTCTCTTGCATTTTAGTTGACTTTATTCTAACTCCTCAATCTCCAATACATGTTACAACTGTTCATCTTCTAATGAAAACCAGAATTCTCATTTTTATAAGGCGGGAGTTTTTGTTTTGAACTTTGACTTCCATAGTAGATTATTTATATTATAGTGTAGGGGAGGAAAGTTTTATATTTGTCTGTTTATTTTATTTTTACAGAGACTTTTGATCAATCTATAAATATATTGTTTTTATGTATAATTTTAATTTATCTTGTTCTAACTCTAATTTATCTAATCCATTAGTGTAGGATAAGATTGGTCCATTTTAGTATATTTATGTCACCTTACACTAGACCATAGGCATGGATCTACCCTCTTGACAAGACTGCCCACATGGTCTAAGCCTTAATTTTAAAAACTATATTTTTATTTCTCAAGCCAAATCTTTCGAAGAATATAATCATGACTTGTTGGCTTGCAGGTTCCAAACATTATGGATACTATAATTTATATAAGCATTAGATCATTAGTAATCAAGGTGATCAAGGAATCATAAAATAAAAAGAAATTAGAATCTTGCTTTCATTGCATGAACAATTACACAAGCATATTTACATAATTGACTTATCATCTAGGTATCTTGTGTGTATCCAAAAAATTTCCTCAACAACAATGATTGGTTAGTTATCAAGGAAGTTTCACACTTTCCCTTTGTACATTGGTAGTCTCCCCAAGGTGCTTTTCAACACCACCCACCTTTAGATACACGGTACTGAAGAGTAGGGAAATAAAGCACATGTTAGGAGTATCAAATTGTGGGCAAGGCTTGGTAGAATTTGCATAATAGATGAAAACCCAAAAAACTAGTGCAAGAAATAAATACTATAAATTTGTAAGTACAAATGATTCAAGAAATCAAAATAGCACTATAGAGTTATAATGCTCAAGAAGAAAAATAGGATTACGAGGGTTCAAAAACATGAAGTTATATAAATGTATAAAATGTCTCAAAATTAGTTATGAGAACAAGTATAAATAGGCTAAGTTAAAGGGAGGAGGTGACAAATAAGATCAATGGAAGTACACCACAAAACTCCAAAAATAGAAAAGTGTAACACCCATGAAAGATGCCAACACCTTACACTTCACTCACTAATATTCATTTTATTAAACTAAGCAATCCTAAATAAAAGTGTAGGAAAAAACCTACGCTAAGAAATAAAAACCTATAATAACAAGGCCTTATCCAAGAGTAGAGAAAAAGTTAATGGAAATATCTATAATATTTAGGACAATGCTAATTCAATTTCAAAATTATTCCAATCATCAACCATAACCCACATTAGAAAACCAACCATAGATTGCCTAAGAACAACAAATATAATTTATCACATCCTAACCCTCTCTTTATCATTTACATTTATCAATCTCAATTCAATAATTTAATTAATCTAAGGTAACAATTTTCGATCCAATGGTTATAATTATTATTTATTCCTAACTTAAGTTTAATTTACTATTTCCTCTTGATACCACTTACTAGACCTTATATTATTGTAGGGTATACTTATTTCCTTACTTATACATATGATTTTTAATTGACTAATTTGAAGTAACACTTATTTATCCAATGGTTACTCTTAATATTTGTTCCTTTGCTTATTTTTAAAAGACTAAATAAACTTAATAACATGTAGAAGTACATCCACTTCCAAATTTGATTACAACCACTTTTTATATTTTTAGTATGACTTTAGCTAATGTGTGTTAGCATTTTATGTCATTCTATATTAACAATTAGAGATGGTGTTTTATAGTTTCAGGTTTAATATTTTATTATTATTAGTGTTAGTGTTATGTATTAGTTTTTCTAGAAAATGTTGTGTAATAGAATTTTGGCTCATCACAATATATAGCTAGTTCATTTGCAAGATAAATGATCAATTATATATAAGAAAAGAGAATATGGGTCTTTATTCTTGTATGTCTAGAATTATTTCCATTTGATCTTTGATCTATCTTAGTGTTTATAATGGATACACAAGATGGTGAATTTTATATGCAAACTCAAAGTGATTTTAAAAGAATGACATTGTAACATGATTTAGAAAGACATTTCACCAATCTTTGAGTGTCTTACATCTATCAAATTCTAATGGCAAAAATAATTTCTTGATTCCATCTTAGAAGAGATTCATTAAGTCAAAATAAAATTGAGATGGTTAATCAATATGCATAAACATTATAAATCTTATAAATCAAGTAGTTAGTAGTGGCTTCATATTGATTTTCCAAATGAACAATGAAGAAAATGATTACTCATTATGAAAAGTGTTTAGATCCTCAATCTAAATGTAGTGTGGTCTCCTATTGGTTAAGCTTTATCACTCAAATGCTATAATTTTTTAACTTGCTTGAATGCACCAAGATGAGATATTTGGATCTATGTTCCATCTCAAATATTTAGGGGTGAATCCACAATAGTGAGTCCACTTGTGGGACATCACATTTTGGAAGGTATTGGGCACTCAAATCTTTCAAACACCTTCATTCAAAGGTTTTTATTTGAACGAAGGTGTGCTAGATACACAACACCTTCAAACAAAGGTTACCTTCATTTGAAGGTGCATTGTCATCATTAAAAAATAATAAAATAATGCCTTCACTTGAAATTAACTTTCAAATAAAGGTCTTGTTTATTGATAAAAAAAAAGTAAAGAAAGTGAAATGGCTTTTCACTATCATTTCACTTTCACTATCCAACAATGTAGTTTGCATCTAGTGATCTCAACAGTGAATTATAAATCAACTTTAATGGGGCTCTTGCCAACGTCTAGAGTGGTGAATCATGGGTCTTGAGACAATCATTTGCAATCAAACTGCCATGTGCCTTCAAACAAAGGTCGCTCACACTTAGTGCTTGAATTTTTCTATTTAAAAGGTATTTTCAATACCTAATCATTGATTTTTCAATTGATCAAATACAATGAATTTATATATATATATATTTTAACTAGGCAAAAATTTTAATTGAAACCCTAAACAATTATTTTGAAACCCTTAATAGTTTTTTATTAGCGATCAACAATTTTTGTGGGGACCAAAAACCCAAGCCAAACAAAGCATGCTGCTAAAAGATAAAACACAAACCATCAATAGCCCAACAATAGTAGCACTAAACAAAAAAAATTAGAAAAACACAAGTTGCACAAAGGTTTTTGGTGCAGGAGCACCTAGGAAACACTAGGCATTAGGAAGTCTAGGATGCATTTTGTTTTAATGTTTTTACCTAAAGGTCATGTTGACCATTGAGTTAGAGTTAGAGGCTTTATGATAAGGAGTGATAAGGAGTGATAAGGAGCGATCAAGAGTGGAAAGGTTTATGAGGTTAGAAACTCACTTTTCCTAGTTCTCTAGAAAATTGGCAAAAGTGGCAAAATGTGCATTTTGCACCTTTGCCACAAGACAAATGTAATGTCTGACCAAGGGGAGGCATAACTACCTTCATTGACCTATAAATGGGGTGCCTCGACCTGAGAGAAAGGTTGGATGCATTCGAGTTGGAGTAGAAGTTTTAAAATCAAGAAAATAGTGATTTCTAGTGTGAAGTTTTTGTTTCTTTTTTGCATTAGAGTGTTAATGGATTGATCAAGATACTGTGGTGTGAGTAGGATTTAATGTGTGCTAATTAAGCTTTGTGTGGTAGTATTTAGTGAGTGTGTTCAATTTGCAGGTGTGATGGTAGTTAGTTTGTTTCTTTAAGGTTGTTGTTTTGACTGTCAGACCGTGGAAGAATGAAGATTTAGTTCTCTTTTCCACTGTACCTAGTGTACGGGCTTTTGGGGGTTGAGGCTAGACTCCATGGTTGTAAATAGGTTAGGGTTAGGAGAGGTTAGGAGTCAGGGAGTCACTATGAAAGACTTCTCCTAGGCGAGCTTGACAGTGCCCGGCTAGGAAAGTCAGGAAGTGCAAAGCACTTAACTGGCAGGGGTGTCTATCTCCTGGAAATTCTCGGTGTGGAGAGGCAAGTGTATGCCTTGCCAAGGCCTAGCAAGAAGGAAGGAACTCCATCAACTCGTTTGGTGAGAGGAACTCTTGACAGTTTGCAAAGAAGACAGGAAAAGACCCTAAATAACCTAAGTTCTTGCTCATTTCCAGTTTGAGGAACTATATGGGTAGTGGAGGTTCAAGAACCCAGAAATCATTGAGAGGTGGGCATAGACACCAAGAACCTCAAGGAAAGATTGGGTGGGCTTTGGAGAATTTGAGAGTTCTAACCAGTTTTCTCGGAGATGGAGACCTAATTGGGGCTCGAAGGCTAGTAGCCTTTTTAACCCTAAAGGAGGGTTTGGTGGAAGCGACTGATAAATGGAGTTTGGTGAACCTTTAGGAACCTCAGGAGGATGGTCTAAAGCTAATGGAAGCATCTCTACACCCCTGCAAAGTTAAACTTAGTTATTGGAGGATATTAGGCTTTAGGGAAGATTAAGGCCTAAGGGAGAGGAGAAGCATTGCACCAAGGGTGACTTGGTAGATTGGAATTGTGATGATAGTGGGGTTGGCTAGAAGAACCAGGGGTACCTAAGCAAGCCTTAGGACCTATAGGTTAAGGTGGTGGAGTGTGACACCACAAGGATCTTCCAAGGAAGACTCAGAGCATGAAACAGTGATTGTTCCATCCAACTCTGCCCTATCAGTTTTAAAGGGACCTTGAACCCTTTACAACAAGATTTTGACTGGGACCTGTTGTGACCTTTTTCACACATCACCCCATCCCAGATCGGGAGCCCCTAATTTTTGCTCCGTTCTGGTCTTTTGGCTTTGGTTAGTGCGTCTCTCTCTCTATCTCTGGTCCTTCCGGGGATGTCCCGTCGTTTGACCTGGGTTGAAGTATTGTTCAAGTATGTGAAATTAGGGTTTTCATCAGTCAGGCTTATTAAAGGTCAAACTGAGTTATAAAATTGAAATTCGAGCTTAGTACAGCAGTCAAAAGACTTCCAGCAGGGTCCCACTAAATTTTCACTGTATTCTGACAACTTACTATTTTTAGTAAGTATTCAATTTGGGACTATTTTATCGAGATTTTGGAATTCTGTCAGTTCCACCACAATCAGGCAGCTTCAGAATGCCTACACGCGAAATTTGAATGGATTCCGACAACTGGCTATTTTTAGCAGTTCAGCCTTCAGAGGCTATTTTCAGGATTTAAATGAGCAATTCTCCGGTGAGTGACGGGGGAATTGATCTGGGTTTTCGAAGACCTTCACAATGATGTAGCATGCAAGGTGAGATGGTGACTTTCAGAGTTCAGCCTCCCGAGGCTATTTTTAGGGTTTGCATGCAAGAATTTTCAGTGCATGTCCAGATATTCCATGTGGGTTTTGCGAGGCCTTCGCAATGATATGACATGCAGATGGATCGGGTCAGTTTTCAAGGACTTACTATTTTTAGCCAGTGCCAAAACTTTGACCAGTTTTCTGGGTTTTTCTGGGTTTTTTGAGATCCCACGGGCACTGTGACATGCAAGCTCGTCCGACATCCGGGTGACCACTTTCCAAACACTTACTATAAATAGCAGTATCATCCCAGCAGCTACCCACCACTTCAGTCCAGCAATCAGGTGCAATCAGGCACGATCAAGGACAGTCAGGAACAAATCAGAGCACATGCAGATCAGATTAGGGTTTCCCCTGCCACGTCTAAAAATAGATGAAGCAAAATGCAGAAATGACAGAACGAAGCACGCCACCGGAATCAGCATCCTTCAGGCTACCGGCTGGTAAAATTTGAACACGATCTGAATACTTACTATTTTTAGCAAGTCACCTCATGGCTAAAAATAGCACGTCCTCGTCAGGGAAAATGTGTGAACGAGTCTCTTACAGCATCAAGTACAAGTGGAACAAATTTCAAAGCAAACAGAGATACAAAATTGGTCAATTCTAGGGTTTGCTAAAAATAGCAAATGGCTAAAAATAGCATGTACTGTGCCAAATCAGGTATAAACGAGGTGATACAGGTCAACGAGGGCACAGCCACGCCACTTCCAGCTCGGAACAGGATGAAATGCAAAGAAACCCTGACTCCTCCGAATTTACTAAAAATAGAAGGCTAGGGCATAAAGGGCGTTGGAAATTTTACAAACATAGCTGACAGGCAAACACTCTCATATGCGCCCAGGAGGAGGAAGGAAAGATTCAAAAAATTCTCTAAGTGTGAGAATTTCCCTAAGCAAGGCAAAATGCGCCTAAAGGAGCTGAAGAGTCACTCAAAGAGGGCGGAATTCCTTGACCTCATACTAATGCGCCTAAGATGGAAGTATCATGGGCTATATGCGCCTAAAGAAGCTGAAAGGTCACCAAAAATGTGAAAAAATTCACTAAGGCATAGCATTTTCCTCCTCACAAGCCAATATGCGCCTAAGATAAAGAAGTTTCCTCCTAGCACTAGCAAATGCGCCCAAGGAAGGTCAAGAGTCATGTCCTAGGCGTGGGTTTTCCATCTCACATGAGGAAATGCGCTCAAGGATGAAATAGAAGTCTACCTCCCCCGCCCCCCCCATATGCGCCTAAAGGAGCTGAAAAGTCACTTGAAAGGCGTGGGTTTTCCTTGACCACAATGAGATACGCCTAAAATGGAAGTTGCTTGGCCTATATGCGCCTAAAGGAGGTGAAAAGACACTTGAAAGGCGTGGGAATTCCTCTTCTCCATGACAAATGCGCCCAAGGTAAGGATGAAAGGTAAAGCGTAGAAGTGAAAGTGAAAAACGCCAAGGGTAAAGGAAGTCTTCTCCTCAACATGTCAAATGCGCTTGGAGGTGGAAGTCCACAAGGCTAAATGCGCTTGGAGGTGGAAGTCCACAAGGCTAAATGCGCTAGGAGGAGATGAGGGGTCACTGTGTGAAATACGCCAAAGGGGGAATAATGTCAAGAGCATGTGATTTTTAAAAGACCAGGGATTTCTTTTATTTTCTTTTTCCTCTTCATTATATGAAGCGCGCTTAGTGAGTGAGGATTTATGAAAAATGAAATAAAAATTGCTAAGGAAGTCTAGGCGTGAAGATTGCTAAGTATGAAAAGGGCTTAAGCAAAAAAGTTGCCTAAGGAATGAAATGAAGAGTAACATGCTATATGCGCCCTTTAAAGATAAAATTTTAATTTTCAAAAAATTCCTAAGGCATTTTCTTAAGGGAAAATGAAGAATACGCCTAGAGGATGGTGCCAGATTTCCAGAGTTATAAAAAATCTTCAGAGGAAAATTCTTCAGGGAAAATCAAGATAATTTGCCAAGGCCAAGAAGATTGAAATTGCAGGAGTGAACGACATTCGGAGGACAAGATTGAAAACATTAGCCTTTTTATTATTTTTTAAAAAATAATAAAAATTAAACGTACCCCTTCGTCCAGATACACATGAAGACAATGGGTTCCGGGAAGATTTTTTCTTCTAGGTATTAAACGTTTGCAATTCGGAAGTGATTCAGAGTTACTCCACGCCTCACTCACGTCGTTTCGATGGATATTTTGCCCAGTACCTATTTTAATAAAATTCCTAAGGCGAAGTTGAGAAATTTCTCTAAGGCAAACGACTAAAATGGATGAGAAATTTCGCTAAAGAGTTTGAACTTGATAATTTTGCCAGAATGCCTTAGCCAAAATTTTCAAAATTGCTCGAAGGAGTAAATGATTTAATATTTTGAGAAATCAAACGCAACGAGGCAGGCCTGTGCAGAGGTGATGAATTCATAATTCTAGAAGTTTGAGATTCCGGTGCTTCAGACGACAAGTGTTGCGACTGGAAAAGAGAGGGAAAATGAATTCAAAATGTTTACTAAGTTTAGCTTCTGCAGGGATTCGACCAAGCTATAAGTTTTGAAGTCCTCTTCATTTTTCTCTCGCGAGTTGCTGAAGAGCTGAAAGTGAGAAGTTCGAATTTGTGAGAGGAGCTGAAAGTTGCTGAGGATTTCAAATTTTTTTAGAGAGCTGGAGGTTGAGGATTTCGAATCCCTGAAGGACTGGAGTTGCTGAAGCACGAATTGCTGAAGTCACAAACCTGCTGGAGAAGTGCGACCTACCTTGTCAAGATTTCAAGTTGCTGAGAAGTGAGTTTCTAAATTGTTGCAATTGTGAGGAGGTTCGAATTTACCAAAGTGAAGTTGCTGAATGCTGAGGTGCGACTTGGGAAGAAAGTTTTAAGTTGCTAAAAGTTGCTAAGTTAGAAGGAAAAGTGCGAACTTCAAAGAGGAGGTTTCGAATTTGTTAAGATTAAATTGCTGCAGGCAAACATTTCCAAGTATTGGGCATTGTGTTGCTGTAACCCAGAGGAAACTTCTAAGAACATTGAAGTAAACAGGCAATAGTTGAGGTTTGCAGTTGAAAACATCAAGAAGTGTTGCAGCCTTTGTCAATTAAAAGAAAAATCTGCTGACACCCTCAATAATGGTTATTATTCTATTTAAAAAAAGAATCTTGTTTGCTGACTATCTTACCCTTTTTGCAGAATGGCCAAGTCAAGCAGAAGAACTGTAGGCAAGAAAATCCACGCTGAGTCCAGATAGGCAGTAATCAAGAAATTAAGCAAGTCTTTCCTGCCAGAATCAAAATTCACATCAAAGTTGGGCAGGCTGGCAGACACAAACCTGGGCTCATTTAACCTGGAGGCGTTCAAAAGAAGGATAATGGGGACTGGAGGCCATTGCCCATTAGTGACGTCACATAGCATTGTCAGAAGTGGATTATATGCAGCTGCAAATTTTCCACCAGCCATCCGGTGCCCGGAGCTCATTATGGAATGCTCTCACCACTACGATTCAGAGAAGAGGATGATCATTGCGCCAGATGGCAAGGTGCTGGCCAACCTGACACCACAAGCAATCGGAGAGGCATTCGGGATCCACGCCCACGAGAAAATGATTTACAAAACGAAGGACAGGGCTGACAGAATGTATTCATCCACAACAGACCGGTGTGCTGATGTGATAAACACTAGGTGGATGATCAAGCCCAAACCAACTCGTATGAAGTTGCCCAAACAGATAATCTTCGAAGACTTGAAGCAAGAGTTTGGCGACCTGATTATGATGTTGAGTAGAGTTGGAGGGTGTCCCCAAGCGTTCGTCTTCGAACCTTAGATGTTTTACTTTATCAACGTGGTACTGGAGGGCAAGGAGTTCATGGATTGGGCATTGTTAATCAGTGATGGTCTACATGAGCAGCTCCGCAATGTGAGGAGGACTAAAACATTTTAGATGGGCTCTTACCTCGTCTATATGCTGGCTCGCATGACAAGATATAGGGGGATCTCTTACAAAGAACCAATTGGTTGCGGTTCTCAGCAATTCAAAATATTCGAGGCTTGTCCGCAGTTGCATTTGACAAGCACTACTAATTACAAAAGAGTCAACAATGCCTTTACTATGCACATCACGAGGACCTTGCAACAAAGGACCCATCACAGAATATCGAGGGAGGCACAAGAAATGATTGAGAAATTTGGATGTTGGTTTATCCAATTCCCAAAATTCACTTACATAAGGCTGCAGGGATTCTCTTCCTACCCATACAGGTTGCCCCGATATCCCACGAATAGGGTAGTGATGCTGGAAGTTTCTAGGCAACTGATTGCCTACGATAAGATTCAAAAGAAGAAGAAGAAGGGCGGACTTGGGTTCCCGATTGCTATGGGAAATTCAGACGAAGTATGCCCATCACTGCAGGCAGCAAGGGAGGTAGAGGCGGAGCTCCAGTTCTTTCATTTTTCTTACCATTCCAGCAGACACTACTATGATCCTCATAGAAATATTAGGTGGATATTGACAGAGGAGTTTAGACACAAGGCACAAATAGAAGATTTTTGGGCAAGTGCCGTGGATGAGGTCGAAGTCAGAAAGAGGATGTTTTCCCGGATACCATTGGCAATGATCAGAGAGTGCAAGATTATTCCTGTACTAGATCAGATTGAGGAGGACATAAACGTTGTACAGGTTGATTACGCTACAGTAAGAAACACGCCCTTGCCACTCCCAGATTGGTCAGAGCCAGAGATCACCGACTTGGATACACTTTGTATCCCAGTCCTGACATTTACATGGAGCTGGATAGAGAGACATGTCAGCCGACTGAAGGGAGGGTCAATTTCCCTCACATATAATTTGATGGGAGACAGCAGATTGCAGACAACTGATCCGAGGAGACGGAGTAATCCAACTCCAGAGCCTAGGGGAAAAGAGCCAGTTCGACCGAAACCTATGATAGTTGAGGAATCCTTGCATATGCCGGCTCGAACACATTCTCCGAGCATACAAGAAGTGTCCCTATTTGCTGATCAAAGGGAGAGGTTGCAGGCAGAACAGGCAGTACAAATAGAGAGCCAGCCACTTCGTAGGGAGTCCGTGGGCCAGAGCATCAACGTGCCCCAAGAGGATAATCAAGAGGAGAACCAGCAGGAGACCGATGAAGGCACTACCATAGATACTCAGTTTCAGCATGAGATTGAGGTAGCTCTCGAGGATGATGCTGCTTCCGATCGAGATGCCCAAAGCTCAGGAGACACTGAGCCCATAGATGATGATGAGCCTCATCGGAACGAGGGCCATGAAGTAGAGGCCGAGGTAGAGCAGCCTTTCATCATAGCAGACGCACGACAGGAGGTGCCAGACTGGCTGAGGGATAGGATGAGGCGTGATCCTGTGGATGAGATTGATCCTGCAATCGAGATGGAGGAATTGCTGCAAAGGATCAATGCACCTCCCACGAAGAAGAAGGCTAGGAAGTTTTCCAGAATATCCACAGATGAGGATGGATCCCGAACCTTGCATATGGCAATTCCACAGGAGGAATGTGGTAGAGACGAGGCCGTTCCTGAGAACTATATTGTGACAACCATGGATCTAGGCCGCCCTACTGGAGCACAGGTGGTAGAGGAGTGCGATAATTCCTATCGGGCACTCAAGGACAGATTGTCCCATGTTGAGGGCAAGTACAAAAGGTTGAAGGTAGATCATCGGACACTGATTGGCTATGTGCAGCACTTGTTTCGTCCTTGTGGGAAAGAAAATCCTGCAATCGAGCTCCCAGTTGAGTTTTCCAGGGAGTCAATCAGTGGATTAGAAGATTTAAGGAGAATGGCACAGCAGGCAGACACGTGGGTTGCCAGTGTGCGTACAGAGACAAGAAAGTTTATGGAAGGTCTTGCACATGCCTATGGGCAAGCTTCCGATATTATGGCTAGAGTGGAGGCAGTTAACCATGCTTGGGATGAGGCTCGCATCTATCAGACAAGAGTTGTTCTCCGTCTAGGGGCTTTGATGAGCATACCTCAACAGACTTTGGTTGAGGGAGGTGTTATCCAGCAGGGAGATAGATATGACTTCGCCAGATGGTATTCTTCAGTAGTCACAGGCCGGGGATTCTATGATGCCTCACAAGCAGATTCTGTCAGGGTCAGAAAGGCCATGACGAACATCTTAGATGGAGTCCTCAACACATTGGAGGCAATCTTTGCTAAGAGGTTGACTTCCGAAGAGATAACTACAGATGGACTAAAGGGTAGATTGACGCCATTCTTCTCTGAGGTGAAAACCTTCACTCATGATGATTTCGAGAACACTGCCACCTTCTCTAGTATCATACAGAACACCCAGGATGCCCTTGTTGCCTGGAAGAAATCATGTGCCCGACATGGGCAAACAGTTGCAGTTTTAGAGTTTCAGTTGGATCACATTCCTCCTATCTCCATTCAGGAAGTTGAGGAAGTATTGGCCAGATTCACCAGATTTGTAGCCAGCGAGAAGGAGAAAGGAAACGCTCTTCTGGATGACGATCTGCTGCAGGAGGATGATGTGCATTGATTGCAGGTAGTGGACCTGCAGAGGAGTGGAGAATATTCTGCACATTCATTGCCCCACTCCTCTCGGTGGCGGTTTTTTTAGGGCATAAACCCTAATTAGGGCATGGGTGGCTGAATCCGAGCCCTTTATTGTAATCAGATCTGAACCGTCCACTGGACTGGGTTTATTATAAAAGGGGTATCCCCCCTCATTTGTAAATTATTAGATAGAATTAGAATCAGAGATAGATCAGAACTAGACTGAGATAGAGATTGATAAAGTAGAGCTAGGAGTTAGCTTAGTTGGAAAGGAAAGAAATACTTTCCCTTTGAAAGTTTTTGCAAAAGATTGTTGTGTAAGACTCTCATGATATAAAGACTTCATTGATTGGTGACTTCATTTTGTGTTGTGGGTAGTTGATGAGGTCTTTTCGTCTTTCCAATTCGAATAGAGTAAAGTAGAATAGATTTTGTTTCCATACAAGTAGCGTTAATTGTGGAATGCAACATTGGTTTGAGCATATCTCCCTATATCCATACCACTAGCAGGCTTGCTGACGGTAAGTCTGCCCTGCGTGGTCAACTGGAATTTCAGCACTTAACTTCGGTTGCGATTTGTGTGTCCACTTGCTTCGTGGTGAAGGGGTGTGCATGTTGAATCTCGATCTGAATATCTACCTATCCTTTGAAGATTGCATCAGCTTTGTCAGAGTTGTCCGAAGAGGAAACGATACAAAGTTTGGTTTGGAGATTGTTAAAGCTGGTTTTGCCTTCCATCCTTAGAAATAGATTGTAGGATTCCTATCCCTTTCCCTTTAATTCAGTATTTCCCGATCGATTCGAACATCAGAGCAATATCGTCAAAATCATTCATTGTTTCACTATGATTGAACAACTATGTAAGTCCCCTTGAAATAAACAGCATATACACATCAACCAACTGAGTCTATTCGCAATAAAAGGAACCTTGGAGTTGAACGCATGAACTTTCACACAATCTTAGCATGCGGGATACTTTGATCAAGAGAGAATAGAGTGACCGTTGGACATTTTATTCTATGCTGGCATTGTCATAAAAAGCACGTCAACAGGACCTTCAACCCAAGAAAAGAGAGGGACTTAAAACCCTATAACGAAAAGAGAACCACTTGAATCAGTTAGGAAACCGTCAACCTATACCACCCAGACTATAGCATAACATCCACTCAATGAAAACAACATTGAGCCAAAAAATAGAGGGCAACAAGAGCTCCCTACCAAAACCAGCAAACCAGCCCAACTCCCTACCTCAATAAAGGAGCAATAAGGCCAAAAAGAGTACAAAGACCACCTTTCAAACCAAGAAACCAACTTAATCCCCACCTCAATAGGAGAGATCTCCCCTCTACTGAAGAGGATGTCACGAGCAACCATTCCACTATCACCTAAAAAATCCAGCACCCTCAACCTCCACCTCCATAGGAGAAGCATCAACCTCAAAGGGATTTGTTGTTGAGGAGACAAGAAACCTTCACCTCCCAACTCCACCTCAATAGGAGATGAATCCACCTCCATAGGATCCGAGGAGAAATCCAACACAATAGTAGAACTAGCAGTTGTACCATCCTTTGGCCAAGCTTGCAATAAAAGATGGAGCATGAAAAGAGATGTGAACAACATCCAATACATGAAGGCAACACCAAAAATCTCCACATCAAGCTCACATAATTGGGACCAAGAAAAAAACAATAAGCATGTCCCAACCAACAACCAACAAGCACCAATCTGGACAACATAGTCCAACACCACCAAGCTAGAAAAATAGGACTTCTTCAAAAAGAAGAAATCCTCCACACACCACCACACCATTAGCACCCCAACCAATAGAATAAAATTTTGATCCCTAAGCAAAAATAAAAGAAGGAACTCTGCCAAAGAAAGCCCAAACGCACAACAAACAACCCACAAAATGTGAGGGAACCGACCTACCACAAGGAATTCATGCAACCAAAAAGCATCCCAAGCAGTCAACAGAATGCGAGGAAGCAAGCCAACAACACTAGCGCCACCAACCACCACCTAACACTGTAGAGAACCCAACAACCAACCGTAAAAACCCCACAGCCTACCGTCAGTGTCATGAAGCAGAGAGAGCCCAAGGGGGCAAATGGGAACAATGTCGAGACAAATCAGTGAAAAGGCCAAAATAATAAGCACCCCATCCACCCCAACGCATCAGTCAAAGCTAAAGATAGACCAATCCACTGACCAAACCCCAGCAAGGGGCCCAAAGAACCCACCAACAAGGTAAACCCGTTGAACATGAGAGGCCAACAAAAAATGAGGAAGTCAGACAACCACCCCACCCAAGCAACCAGTTGTAAACCAACAACATAGAAAACACAAAGGCCTGCCAAAGAAAAAGCAACCAAAACCCAAAATCCAGCCAAACGCACCAAGAAACAAAGAGAGCCCAGGGGGCAAAGAGAAACATAGTAGAGAAGAGTCAGGGGGAAGACCAAAACAAGAAGCACACCATCCACCGCAACACGTCGGTCAAGACTAAAGATAGACCAACCCACTAAAAAAACCCACTCAAGCGGCCCAAAGCACACACCAACAAGGCTATCTTGCAACCCAAAAGCAACCAACAAAACGCAGTGAAGCAAACCATCCACACAAACAATCACAACCTAGCAGCAAAGAGAACCCAACCGCCTACCAAAGAAGCTGAAATCCAACAATTAGCCATATGCATCAACATCATTAGGATTAGACTCATCAACTCCTCCCACCTCTAAAGAATTCAAACCCCCACTTCCTCCACTCTTCCCGCTCTCCATTATCTTGAAACCTTAAATAGTTAATTTGAAATCCTAAACAACTATTTTGAAACCTTAAACATTTTTTTTAACCTTTACAACTATTTTGTAACCCTAAAATGTCCAATTCAAACCCTAACTAACTAGTTTGAAACTCTAAATAGATAGTTTAAAACCCTAAAATAGCTATTTTATTAATGAAAAACATCACAATACTTCCTCTACCTTCAAATTTTCAAAACAATGAATATAATTTTCTATCAATCTACAACTTGAACTATCAATACTAACATTGTCTGCAAGTGACATGAATTAGGTATTTTATCTAGTTTTTAAACTTTTCATGCATAATTTATTAGTGGCACAACCATTTATCTTGTGAGCTAATTGCAATATTTATGTTCTTTGAACTATACAACTTATTTGAGAGTAAAGGTGACCATATTAGCATATAATTTTTTTTTTGATGATATCTAACTTGCTTCCCACTTGATCATGTTTCCTAATTATCCATTATCAAGTTCTTGACATTAGTTTTGGCCCAATGGTCTTGTCAAAAAAATTCTTTGAGTGTATTTATGTGACCATGTTAAAGCTTAGATTTTTTTTTGTTTTGCGCAGATATTTAACTTGCTTCCCGCTTGATCATGTTGGGCCTAACTATCCATTATCAAGTTCTTCCATTACTTTTGGCTTGGTTTTGTCAAAAATTTCTTTGAGAGTGAAGGTGACCATTTTAGCTTAGAAAATTTATGTTGATGATATCTAGGGGATAGGAGCCGATACGTAGGTGGGAGCCCTAACGTGTGATGGGACATGTGCTCGTTGGGGCCCACACGTGTACGTCGATCCTTCACAACTTTAAAAAAAACACGCATAAATAAGAATGATGAGATCAAACAAAAATCAGATTTTAAATGCACACACAATCATATATATTTGGAAACAAAACAAGTACACACTGGCAGCCAAACATGTACTTGTGTATTTAACTTGTATTTCACATAACACAAGTAGCATTCCAACATGAAAATTAAACAACCCAAACATTAATTTTTACACCCTTCCCCATAAACTTTGAAACCCAATTGTCACACCAATGCAGGCGTCACTTTCACATTAATCACAACTACACAACATAAAAAAGGTGCCAAGTCAACACAATTCAAACCCATCTGACCCATCTTTGACTGACTAGTGAACCCATTACAACCATGTTTCCCATCGTAGCATAACCAAACCAACATGCAAATGCATTCACCTATCTCTTCAACCATGAGACCTACAACATGTATCAGCATGAATATGTCCCATCTCACCAAGTAGGGTGCACACATACTGGAGTCGAACACAAAATTCCCACCTGCATCCATTTTTAAGAGTTGTAAGGCTGTTATTATTCAAAAATAAATCATGGAAACAATTTCAAACAATCCACCAAACCAATCAACTCAAAAATTAATGACCAAAATCAATCAAATCTCCAATTCATATCACCCAGAATTCAAATTCAAAAGAAGATAGCAATTTATTTCACCACACCAAACACGCATCAATCAAATTAAAACAATTCCCAATTCAAACAACTATGAAAACCTTCAAGTACTCACTTATT
Source organism: Sequoiadendron giganteum (assembly GCA_007115665.2). NCBI lineage: Eukaryota > Viridiplantae > Streptophyta > Pinopsida > Cupressales > Cupressaceae > Sequoiadendron > Sequoiadendron giganteum. The sequence goes on along the minus strand of CM021100.1, from coordinate 59,031,729 downwards.
CTACAATGATCGACATAAGAAAAGGAGTGACAAGCACATAATTCACCGAGTTAACAACAAGGGGAGGCAATAGGTCAGATTCTAGCGCACCAACATCCATATTGTTCCAAGTATTCCTCTCAAAGTTTTCTATTTGTGAGCTTTATATTGTTCTTCATTACAACCATTACTTTTTTTCCATTCGTAAGCTTAATATTCATCTTCACTACAACCATTACAGTCATAGGTTTTTATTTATGTTTCCCTAGGGTTTATATGGCAAATATTACAGTCACAGGTTAGCATTTTTGTTTCCCTAAGGTTTATATTGTAAATATTACAGTCATAGGCTAGCATATGTGTTCCATAGGGTTTATATTGCAAATATTACAGTCATGGTTTACCATTTAAAGCTTTCCCTAGGGTTTATATTGCAAATATTATAGTCATATGTTAGCATATGTCTTCCCCAGGGTTTATATTGCAAATATTACAATCACAGTTTTACCATTTCTATTTCCCAAAGGTTTATATTGCAAATATTATAGTCATAATTTACCATTTCTATTTCCCTAGGATTTATATTGGAAATATTACAATCATAGTTTACCATTTCTGTTTCCATAGGGTTTATATTGGAAATGTTACAGTCATAGTTTTGCCCTTCTTTTTTTCTAGGGTTTATATTGCAAATATTACAGTCATATTTTAGCATTTTTGTTTCATAGGTTGTGCATTATCATTCACTCTGCTTATCTTATTCTCATAGGTTATGCATTATTGTTTATATTGTAAATATTACAGTCATAGTTTAGCATTTATGTCTCATATGTTCTGCATTATCATACACTCTGCTTATCTTATTCTCATAGGTTTTGCATTATCGTTTATATTACAAATATTACAGTCATAGTTTACCATTTTTGTTTCATAGGTTCTACATTATCATTCACTCTGCTTATCGTATTCTCATAGGTTATGCATTATCATTCACTCTAGTTATCTTTTTCTCATAGCTTCTCCATTATCATTCACTCTAGATATCTTATTCTCATAAGTTCTGCATTATCATTCACTAAGGTTTTCTTCGATGTCAATCATTAATTTTTGAGTTTCTCTTTTTATTAGGTTTTTTTTCATCTTTTTCATAGGTTATGCTTCATCAATTCACAAAGATTTATGTTTGTCAATGAGTTCATCAAAGACAAAATATGTGAGATTTGTTAAACTCTTACTATTTTTCATTCGTAAGGTTTTTATTGCGTCATAGTTAAAATGTGAGTGTGGTTTTCACTTTGTTGTGCATGAGAATTTTTATGTTGTACACGCTTAAGAGATATGATATATTCTTAAACTCTTACTCCCTTGCATAGTTTGTAATTTTGTGCTTCTCACTCCTCTATTTCCTTATGTCGTTCACTCTAGAATAAATGTAACTCTCTAAGCTGTTAACAATATTTCTAAATTTAAATGCAACAAACTAAAGATATCACCTACAAAAACTAAATAATCTTTTGTTCAAGCATCACTGTCTTCATACATATAAAGATAATTGTTCAAGCATTTGTGTTTCATAGTTTAGCATTTATGTTTCATAGGTTCTCCATTATCATTCACTCTGGTTATCTTATTCTCTTATATTTTGCATTACAAACTAATTATTCTTTTGTTCAAGCATCATTGTCTTCATGCATATAAATATAACTGTTCAAGCATCATTGTTTTGATTATACTTATTGTGTGCAAATGGCTAAGGGTAATGCAGTGGTGACCCGTACTGGGAACGAAAGAAAAAAAAAAGAGCCATGACAAGGTTGCCCTTCAACAAATGAGGGGCTAAATTTCCCCTGAATCAGATCATGTTACACAAGTAGAGGAGGTTTCTACTCCTCAAATATCGTAGATTGAGGTTACTACACCTTAAATACCATAGAAGGTAAAACAAATACAAAAGTTGTTGTCTTCAGATGACATGAAAAGGGCACTCTATGATGTTGACGAGAATGACATGTTGATAAGGGGGGTTTCCAAAAAGTGGTCAATCCCAACATCCACACTATCCAAATGGCTAAGGGGTCTAACAACAACATCCAAGAAAGGTCCACCAACAATCCTTAGTGAAGAGGAAGAACATCTTATTGTGGAATGGTGCAAGAAAATGGCTGATATTTGGCATGGTCTTGAGATAGTCAATCTTAAGTCCGAGGTTTCCAAAATATGTCAAAATAAGCCAAACCCTTTCGCCAATGGGTTCCCAGGGAAGTCCCAGTGGATAGGCTTCAAGCACAGACATCCTGAACTTGCATTGTGAACTGTTGAAGGCCTAGACAAAGATAGGGAATTCAATCTTAAAGCTGATTTTGTAGTTGTATTCTACAATACACTATTTGTAGCATACGAATCACTGCCATATGGTCCTAATCGCATATGGAATTGTAATGAAACTAGCATCCAAGCAGGAAAAAATGGGTCCATGAAGGTGCTTGCAAGAAAAGGTAGCAAGAATGTCTCTTACATTATCCCAAAGAGTCATGAATGGATAACCATTCTATGTTGTGTCAATGTTGTCGAGCAGAGCATTCCAGGATTCTACTTGTTCAAGGGGAGTGCGAACATAGATAATTACATCATAAACTATAAACCAGCTGTGTGCATGGCAGCCTAGGCCCATGCATGGATGACCAAAGAGTTGTTCATAGATTGGTTGACCCACTTCAAAAACTCCGTTCCAGGCGGTGTCTCGCCCAACAATAGGCTCTTGCTGATTTTTGACGGCCATGGAAGCCATGTAACACTCGAAACCATCCTGGAAGCAAGAGAAATTGGTGTAGATTTATTAACATTTCCACCACACACCTCACATAAGCTACAGTTGTTGGATGTGAGTGTGTTTGCACCTTTTAAAGCTTACTTCAAATCAGAACATGCAATTTTTTTGTCAAGGTTTCCAAACATTGAAGTGAGGAGGAGAGAACTTGCAATGTTAGGCAACAAAGCAATGAAAAGAGATTTGATAGTTGACAACATCAAAGCTAGGTTTAAATTGACTGGTATATGGCTGTTGAATCCTGATGCACTTGTGAACGACATGCATCCCAGTGAGACATTTGTGGCCAATGAGGATGCTGACGCAGTTGAAAACATTCTCAGCCTTTCAGGACTTGGACTATCAAGCAAGGATGTGGCAGTATTGCAGTCCACTCTTCGAGATGGACATTTGCAAATTGCAACAGAAACAAAACTCACCTCATAGTTGTCTTGCTAAATCAGTTGCACAAAGTGTTGGCTGATGAACACACCCCTCTCATAGTGGATAACTTTGTTGATCAATTCAGTGAAAGTTTAGGTCTTCCATCAGAATGTAGTAAACCATCCTGGTTGGTTGAGGGAGCAATGAACTTGGGCATTGATTTGCAAGTCCCACAACAATAGGATACCTATAATTTCCCATCACCACCACCTACAATTGACCCTTCTCAAGTTGTACATTACTATGCTCCTTCTTGCAATTCGTATTTACGAGGCAATGAAGATGTAGCAGAGGGATCACAGGAAGTGGAGGAGGTCATTGCCACATAGTTGGATGAGATAGAACAAACAAAAACAATTTTGCACATCAGCAAGTTCCTCAAGCTGCATGTGCACACTGTCCGTCAAAGGAAATCCAAAGCTGGTGCAATTTGGATCAGCAAAAATTCTCAACTATTGACAACAAATGACTACATGAGGTTGTTAATGGAGCAAGAGAAAAGCAAGAAAAACAACAAAACGAGGAGAAAAGGGCAACAAAAATTGTTGCTACGGAGTTGAAGGAGAATACTAGAATTGAGGAGATACTGCGAAAAGAAAAAAAACAGCAAAGATTACAATAGAAAAAGGAAAGAGATGTGAAAAAGGAGCAAGAGAGGCTTCACAAGGAATAGGACCAAAAGGAAAGAGAGATTGAGGAGGCACAAAGGGCTTTACAAAGAGAGAGGCGGTTAAGGAACCCTTCTAATCCGTTGTCTCAAAGTAATGGAGTGTTTTGTGATATTCTTAACATTAATATCCCTCAATTCTCCACAATAATTAATTATTCAAGCCTCCCAATCCAAATTTAGGGGGCACTCAATATCCATATCATACCACCACTTGGGATGTACAAATGTGTTCACCACCGCCCCCAACACATGTCACTTGCACCCAATTTTCCACTCCAAGTCCCACTCATGTATGCAACACTTCTCATCAACTAGAAGGGGACAAGAGCATGGCGAGTGGAACCCTAAGCAGTCAACATCCATTTCCCTACCACAACAACTAGATGCAGCCATTTTTTTTAATTTTCACATGCAATTCAAGTTTTAGATAGTTTACAAGTTTCGATATTTACAAATGCACTGAAATTGTGGATAGTTTTAAATTTATGATAAGTACAGATGCAAGGTTATTGTTTTGGTTTGCAATATAATTTGATCAGATTCCAATGTGTGTTGTATGTAATTTGCAATGTATGCTTCTTCATTGACAGTTTTAAATTTATGATAAGTACAAATGCATCATTATTGTTTTGATTTGCAATGTATTCTGATTAGATTGCAATGTATGTTGTATGTAATTTGCAATGTGTGATTGTTTTGATTTGTAATGTATGCTTCTTCGTTGACAGTTTCTCATTTTCAATTTATTTTTTTGATTTAATTTGCCATGTGGGATGATGATATTTGTCAACCCAATTTAAAAAATGCCAAAAAGACCATGCAACCAATACGTAGGAACCTTGGCTGCCAGTTCCTGTGTGGCATGACGTCCGAAGTGGACTACCTTGCCACATCTACTTCTCTCACTCATCCACCCTAACACTCCACTATGTCGCATTAATCACTCGCTACCCTTTGCTATACTTCTCTATAGTCATGTTTAATGCACGTCACTTCCTCTAAGCTCCACAACATCCTGTGTGTTTTTTGAGCCAACCTATGCATATATGGTATATGTATATGTATATGTATATGTCTATACATATGCATATACATATATATACATATACATATACACCCCGCATATTTTTAGAGCCAACTTGCATTCAATGCTCCCAGTGCCTCACACAACTTTCCAAGTTTAGAGCCTTTGAATCTAACAACTTTTGGTTTATTCTTCACTTTCATGCCATTACATGCTCGCTTCAGTGATCTGCAAGTTTCAAACAACAACCACAACCTATGACGCTCGAACTCTGATTAAGAGATGGATAGATGCGGGTTGGTGAACGTTACATGAATATTGTTATATATACATATATGTATATCTTTATGCATATGTATATGTATACGTATACATATACATACACATACACATATACATATACATATAAATATAAATATACATATACATATACATATACATATATGTATAGACATATACATATACATATACATATATCTATATGTATACACATATAAATATACATATATACATATATGTACATATATCTATTTTGTTGTTTGTCTTTAATTCAATCATGCAACTATTGTATCTTTTTAGGTGTCATTGATTAATTTGGGGGTGTTATCTTTTTCTTAGGTTCTGCTTCATCTTCAAGTCAATCAGACATCTATTGTAACCAATGTATGCATGTATGTATAAGTATTTACCTCTTTATACATACCTATTTTAGTGTTGTGATTCAATTTAGTCATGCAAATGAATGCATGTAAGCAATGCTACAAATTTTCATTTCAGTAATAAATAATATTGTTGGTTGTTTTGATGCCATTGATAAATTTTGGGTTATTCTCTTTTTCATAAGTTTTGCATGTAAGAAATTATATATACATATGCACATACATATACATATATGTATATGTATATATATATGTATACATATATATACATGTATATACATATACATATACATATATATACACATACACATACACATATACATATACATAACATTGTTTATTGTTTTCATGCCATAGATAAATTTGGTGGTGTTCTCTTTTTCATATGAATGCAAATGAATGCATGTAAGGAATGCTGCAAATATTCATTTCAGTAACAAATAATATTGTTGGTTCTTTTGATGCCATAGATAAATTTGGGGTTCTATTTTTCGTAGGTTCTACATGTAAGCAATTCTATATACATATGCACATACATATACATATATGTATATGTATACATATATATATACATGTATATACATATACATATACATACACATACACATACACATACAGATACACATACACATACACATACACATACACATACACATAACATTGTTTGTTGTTTTTGTGTCATAGATAAATTTGGTGGTATTCTCTTTTTCATATGAATGCAAATGAATGCATGTAAACAATGCTGCAAATTTTCATTTCAGTGACAAATAATATTGTTGGTTGTTTCAATGCTATAGATAAATTTGGGGTTCTATTTCTCATAGGTTCTGCATGTAAGCAGTTCTATATACATATGCACATACATATAGATATATGTATATGTATACACACACACATATATATACATGTATATACATACACATACACATACACACACACACACATACACATACACATACACATACACATACACATATATATAGGTTTTGTTTCAACAATTCAATCAACTAAATAATAGAGACATAAATATATCCTTGGTAAGCAAAATAATGCATGTAAGCAATTTTATATACATATATGTATATGTATACATATATATATACACATATACATATACATATATACACATAAATGTATACATATATATACACATACACATAAGTTCTCTTTTTCATTGGTTCTGCTTCATCAATTTAGTCACGTAAATATGTATCTATATGTTATAGAAATATGTTTTGTTGTTCTTCAATTTAGTCATATAAATAATGTTGTTTTGTTCATGTAGACCATAGAAAATTGGATGCACGCATTTTGGCTCCTCTCCCATATAGAGTCATGGCTATTGTTGCATTCAGTAATGAATTAGGGAGACTTGATTTTAAGAACTCTCTTTTGATGGCAACCTATGTTGCACTGGTCCACAATTCCATTTGAATTTTGAAGTGTTGCATAGGGAACCTGATGCAAGAGCATCCATGGTGTACTGACAATCTTGTGTCACCAAATTTTTTTATTTTGCTTTGTTTGATTTCAATAAGGGTCTAGGTGTTAGAAAATAATATTTTTCATTTGCAACATTGTAAATTCCTACGTGGTGAAAATGTAATGTAAATTTGATGGGAAATTACCCTCCGATAAATCGGTAACTATAATTTGTAAAGGGATGAGTCTTTGGGTGTCCCACCTTTGGAGGAGGTCAAAAGAGGTCATAAATGTCATGTGTCATGAAAAGTCTAAAAGTGGGCTGCCAAAGGTATATTGGATGTTGATTGCATGTCTTTGCATGCAACCACTGTTATGATAGTTGTAAGGAATCTGTAAGTTGTGTAAGATGTCATAACTCCCCAAACTTGATTGGTCAAAAGTCTAGACACCCAAGAGAAGTTGGAATGCATGTTGCCACATGTCTTATGTCATATTTTCAAAATCCCAAGGAAGGGGCATACTTTCTTCAAGGAAGTTTTGTTGATGGTTTTGGAAAACCATGGTTTGTTTTCTCATTTCTCATTCTCTATTAATTCATGCTTTCTCATTTGGAGAGGGAGGCTTGGAGAAGTGATGTTTAGCATATCAAAATGCTAACGAAATTGCACCAGATTGTTGGAGACAATTTTTTTTGCAGGTGTTGCATGTGAGATTGTAGAGGATCCCATGAGCTTCAAATATTTGTAATCTTTTGCATGTTTGAAGATAATAAAAGTTGCAGATTTTTCTCTTCTAATTTCAATTCTTGTTATGTATTTTTTGCCTTCATTTGTTGTGTTTCATGAGGTTTTGTAATCAGATTTGAAAGGGAGAGTCTCCCTTTTCATCAGTGGTATCAAATCAAGTTATCTTGAACCTGTAAACAAAGCACTAAAGAGAGGCAGTTTGCAACAGGACCTGTGAGTTGTGAGTGAAGATAAAAATGCCTCCAAGAGTTGCCAACCGAGGTATCGGTAGAGGAAGAGGTGTTGGAGGAAGAGACCCTCCTAGAGATGAAATAAGAGCTCTTAGAAGGCAATTAGAAACTTTGCAAGAAGAGATTCGTAGAAGAGAAGTGCATAGAGAAAGAGATGATAGTGAAGATGAAATCGAAGAAGAAATGGAAGAGGAAGAACGTAATCAAATGGATTCTGGAGAAATGATATTGTTGAGAGAAATATCAAACATTGGAAAGAAACCCAAAATGGAGGTTTCAACATTTAATGGAAGTCTAAATCCTGAGGAGTTGATAGATTGGATTAATGGCATGGAAGAGTTTTTCGAGTTCGAAGAGATTGAAGACTCTCACAGAGTGGGGTATGCAAAAAACAAAGCTAAAAGGCCATGCAAACATTTGGTGGAAAGAAATCCAGCTTGAAAGTGGAAGACAAGGGAATGACACAATTTCCAAATGGGATAGCATGGTGGCAAAAATGAAAAGAAAATTTATCTCAGTAGATTATGAGTTGGAGTTGCTCAAAAAGATGCAGATTTTGAGACAAGGAACTAGAACTATGAAAGAATACATAGAATAATTTCATAAATTCCTGATTCAAACAGGACATTATGAAACAAATAAGGATAAGGTGGCTTGTTATATTAATGGGTTGAAACCTAGCATACAAGAGGAGTTGGCATTGGTGAGAATGACCACCATTGATGATGCATACCAGTTTTCACTAAAAGTTGAAGAAATACTAAATAGAAAATTTGAGAGCAAACAAAGAGGAAGAGGTCATGGTGGAAGAACCAGAGGAAGGATTTATGATGGAAATCATAAAATTCAGAAATTTGAAGACCAAGGCAGCAAAAAAAATCATAAATCGGAAAATTATTACCCTGCTAGAGATCAAAATCCAAGAGCTAGAGGAAGATTGGGTAGAGGATTCGAAAGAGGAGGCTTTCACAAAACCTATTTTCGATGTGATCAAGAGGGGCATAGAGCATATGAATTCCCTCACAATCAAGAATGAAGAAATTTAGAAGACCTAAAAGTCAAAATAGAGAATAAAACATCAATGAGAAGGATGCACACTCATCGCATTCCGAAGAAGCAGAAGGAGGTGAAGTCCTGATGACAAGAAGAGCATTGTTGAATGAAGAAGATGAACTAGTTCAAAGAAAGAGATTATTCAAGACAAGATGAAAATGTGAAGGGAAAGGTTGTAATCTCATTATAGATAGTGGAAGCACAGATAACTCAATATCCGAAGAAATGGTGAGAAAATTGGAGCTTGAAAGGAGGAAGCACCCGAAACCATATCGAATATCGTGGGTACAAGATACTCAAAAGCTTTTGATCAACGAACAATGATTGGTAAAATTTAAAATAGGAGGTTATTTTGATGAAATATTATGTGATATAATTCCTATGGATGCATGTCATATATTGTTAGGAAGGCCTTGGCAGTATGATAGAAAGACAATGCATGATGGTTGTGCTAATACATATACTATAGTTAAGGATGGTGTGAAGCATAAATTGAAACCTTTGAAAGAAGATTTGGTTCAAGTTTGTGATAGTGAAAGAGTTTTTTTAGTTGATGCAAGAAAATTATTAGATGGTATGAGGCATGATAAAGTTTGTTTTGCTTTGATTCCTAAGTCTAACTGTGAAAATGTGGAAGATGTTCCCGTAGAGGTTGTAGATTTGTTGCAAGAATCTCAAGGGATTTTTTTTTATAATGCACCTAAAGGGCAACCACCTATGAGGAAGATAAGTCATACTATTGATCTAATACCAGGAGAAAGTTTGCCTAACAAAGCAGCCCATAGAATGTCTCCAACTGAGAGTGAAGAGTTGAACAAGCAAGTTCAAGAATTGTTGCGGAAAGGCTTCATTCGAGAGAGCCTAAGTCCATGTGCAGTGCCTGCCATTTTGGCACCAAAGAAAGGAGGAGAATGGGGGATGTGCATGGATTCAAGGGCTATCAATAAGATCACCATCAAATACATATTTCCATTACCTAGAATGGATGATATCATGGACTGTTTGAGTGAAGTAGAATACTTCACCAAGATTGACTTGAAGAGTGGTTACCATCAAATTCAAATTCGAGAAGGTGATGAGTGGAAGACAAATTTCAAGACCAAGGAAGGTTTGTATGAATGGTTGGTCATGCCTTTTTTACTAACCAATGCTCCTAGTACATTTATGAGATTAATGAATGAGGTATTGAAAGAGTTTTTGGGCAGATTTGTGATTGTTTATCTTGATGATATATTGATCTTTAGTAAGACACTAGAGGATAATTTGTTGCATATCAGATTTATTTTTGAAAAGTTGAAGGAAGAGAAGTTGCTCATTAACTTGAAAAAGTGTATCTTTATGAAGAGGGAATTGGTATACTTGGGTTTTGTTGTTGTTGTCAAATAAGGTTTGAACCCTTGCTAAGCTATGAACTGTAGCAACCTATTGACACATGGGAACACTTCGTGATTGTGGGTGACTTGGGAATGAAGTGAACCTCTAGATTATGGGCTGGTTCCCTTTGAATTTTTGTGAAAATAATGGAATATGATGAGGAAGAGAGTAGAAACATATGCTTGAAACTAAAAATCTATCACTAACAGGTGGTACACCAAAGGTAAATTTTTTGACAAAAAGTTGTTGAAACTCACGAAAAACTCAATAGAACTAAACAATATATCACAACACAAACATATATGTCTGCAAAAATGATTCTATGTAAGGCTCTGACTATTTTAATGCTCAAACACAAGGAAAACAATGATGTTTTCACAGATATAGAAGGATAAAAAGAGATCACTAACATAGACCTGCACTATGACATAAAACTTTTTGCATCCAACATGGAAGGAATTTGATAAAATAAAGGATAACATAGGATTTTATCTTACAATTCACAACCAATACTAAAAAACAAAGAATAATATGTGAAGGAAAATGACTTCTATTGAGGAAAAAAAATGAGGATCTGTATTACACCTGCCAAAATATTATGAGTTACAAAGTGAGAAGCATATGCCTCAACAATCTCCAAACCAAGAACTAACCCCAACAATGAAAGAAGAGAAAGACTTATAGAAAGGTCCTCCAAAATTCGAAATTGAATTTTGGCTCCAAAATCTGATGTATTGTCAATGTCTCCTCCAAACAAGGCATGAGAATGCCAACAAACTCCACCAAGAGTTGTCAAAGGTTGAACAACTTGGTGAGCCGTATGCAAACAAAAACCCCTACAAATTGGGTTCAAAATTGAAGGAGAAAAGGTGCCAAGCGCCTCTAATCAGTCCTTGACTCAAGTCAAGTCAAAAGGAATTCAAAAGTGAATGCAAACTCCTGATTTGGTGCTCCAAACTCCCTCTAATCGCTCCAACATGTTGGCACCAATTTCTCCAATATTCCCATGATTTGAGCAATGTTTCAAGACTCCAATTGACTAAGTCTTTGAAAATAAATATCAAAAGACACTTCATTTTTGCATTCAATAACAACATTTATTTGAAAGTGATTTATAATTCATCACTTTAAATAAATGTTTCACAATATGGATTTAATGCAAAATCAAAAACCTCTAAATAACTCAAATTTACCAAAGGCATTATTATTTCTTGCATTTTTTAAATAACATTATTTTAAAAGTGATTATAACTTATCACTTTCAAAAAATGTTTTACAATATGAATAATGCAAAAGAAAATAAAAGCCACAATGAAAGGCTTTATTGACTAAGACTTCATAAGTGAAATGAATTATAAGGCAAATAAAATGCCACAACTTAGCATATTAAATAAAGTTTTTAAAATAAAAACTTTTAAGGCAAAAATGGTTTCCTTCTTTCATCACACATTTAGGGTTATAACCCTAAACGAATAAACAAGGCATTCCCTTATAACTTTATCTCATTTCACTTGTTATGTTCCTACTGTGCTGGGTGCCGCCATGAAAAAACCCTAGCTCATTCAGTCGATTCCTTACAAACTTTGAAAGTTGCATTTGGTGATTTCATGTTGAGTTTGATCTTTGACTCACTCTGGAAGTTTTTCCTCCATTTTGTAAAACTTTTGAGGCTTCCACAGGCCGCAGTTTTAAGCAATTTTTTGATAACAATTTTTGTGTCTCTGGTTTTTATCTTGGGTGCCATGAACAAACCTGTCTGAGCATTTTCAAGGAGAAAAATATTTGTGTTAAGCCGTTTCTTGGAGATTTTAAGAAGAATATCAGGGTAAGTTCACTTTCGTTGCAGATCTAGAAGTTCCTTTGTTCTTTGAAGAATTTTCCAAGCAATTTTTTGATAGCTTTTTTTTTTTGTTACTTCGTGACTGTATTTGTGATTTCCATTTTGCAAAGGGTAAAGAATTAAAAGAATCCGTAGATCACAGAATGAAAAAAAACCCAGAAGACCATGGAATATGTATTTTCTGTTGATCTCTTTGATGATTTCATTTTTTTGTGAATTCATGTTTCATAGCTGCTTCTGCATTTTTGAACTTACAATTCTTTTAATAAAAACTCATCCAAGCTGTTCTATCATTTCTCCAAGCTCTTGGTTTAACCATTTTTCACCTGTGGTATACAAAGTTCTTTAAAATTTATGAAAATGAGGTGAGGTTAAACCTGAAACTATTTTTCTCTGTTGGTCGTGACTCCTCATGAATTTGGTTTAACTTCACAAAACCCTAGCTCACATTTTGACTTCATTGCAAGCCGCCACCATGAAGAACCCTTTGGTTGAGCTGCATGATCCTTCATTTTTTAGTGTATCTCTCTTCAAAAACCTCTGTGAATTTCCAGAGAGAGGTCACAACCTTGAGTATTTCTTGAATATTTCAGTTTCTGCCTTATTATCAACAAACATCTGATGTAATTTATGTGGCTTTCCTTATATCAAAATGTTGAAAGAAATCGTTTTGTCTCTTCTATTGAATTTGCAATTACCTGAGTATTCTAAATCCTAATAGAGCATGCAAAACACACTGTATTCGATCTTGATATCAAAGTTTATTTCATGGGTACCTTCATTCTCTGTAACTCCTCATTACTTGGCTGCCATGAAGATGGTGATATTTACTTTGCACTACTGGTAACCTAGGTTGTCTCACAGTCATAAAGTCATGGTGCTCCCTCTTTCTTATATGAATGATTGTCCTCCTTATTCATGCATAGTGGACTGCTTCTAGATCTTTCACGTTTGGCACTGATTTTACTTCATATGAAACTCATTATTAGCTATAACAAGAACTTTACTCTCAGACTGAAACATCTTTATATTAAAATGAAATTTCATGGTTTGTGCAAATTGTAATGACTGTTTCATCCAATATAAGCAATATACATCGAATTTTATTTAATGATTCTCTTGTAGCTTCATTGAAATAACATAAATCTTATCCACATTCTGATAAAAGAAAAGAAACTTTTATTTTGTTACTTCCTTGAACCAACAATATCTCACTTTAAATGACTGAGCATTGTAAACTCCATTGAAATGAGCTTATTCATTGGTTCACTGAAGTAGATGATTTTTTCTCTTTTTGGCATGAAGAAATATGCAATAAAAGAGCTTATGTATTTAACAAATACATAATTTTTTTGCATATACTGTAATGATGCAATGATTCCTTTTATATGAGACTATCTTTTGGAAGTTTTGCAAACATGATATTGATTTCATAATGTTCATATTGCACAAAATATTTGATGAGTTGAGCTCTACCCTTGTGGGAGCCACATTTTACCCCACTCATATTGATACTCTGACAATCAACAACAAAACATCTCATGTATCTGCACATGAAACAAACCAGTTATTAAAAAAAATGGATCAATGATTCTTTTCTGATTTGTTCTGGCAGCTTTTGAAGATTTTATTTTATTTTCAAATTGATTTAATTCAATAACAAGTGCAAATCATATTCTTGTCGAATTGAACATGTTTTAGGAATTCATGACCCGAGCTCTAACAAACTGTTGAAATATTTGTAGGTTCAGGAGCTGAGGAACTAGAGTTTGAAGAAAACGAAGATCAAGAAGAACTCACGAAATCAACCCTACACCAGCCCTCTAGGCAATGACAAACATGACTTTCTCTTTCATGTTATTTTCATTAACCTGTTCTTCAATTGTATGATTTGTTCCTCTTATTGAGTTGAACCAATTATTCCATCCACGGCTTGTGTGGGATAATAGAAATATATTTCTCAATAAATGAATTATTCATGGCATACAATGGCTTCCATCTTTTTCTGAATTTATTTTGATTGCACAATGAAACAATGCAATTGCAATTATTCTAAAACATATATTTTGTAATCAAATGATTGATTTCTTGCATTCTTGTTCTTGCATCTGCAATGCCTTATACAAAACAATTGCTACAAATGAATGGTTTAGCCTAAATATTGTTTCCTTGAATGAAATTTGTTTGATTTCTGCTTTGTTGAATCATTCAACCAATTTAGTCTAAACTGTTGAATGATTTTTCAAATCATTCCTGAACACACTTTCATTCTGAGAACAAAATTTCATTTGATGACTTTTAATAAAATTTATGTACCCTAGCAAAAAATTGCTCATATGAATACAAATTTTAAGCAAGATGCTAAAAATTGGTAACAGTTGTTTCAGGAGAAGGTCTCAAGATGGACCTAGAAAAAGTGAAAGCTATTTTAGAATGGACTACACCTAGAAGTGCTATCGAGGTGAGATCATTTCATGGTTTGACAAGTTTTTACAAAAAGTTTATTAGAGGTTTCAGTAGTATTTGCACACCACTAACTGAGACCATGAGAGAAGATAAAAGAGATTTTAGATGGACTACAGGAGCAGAAAAAAGCTTTGATTTGTTGAAGGCAAAAGTGATTGAGCAACCTGTTTTAGCAATCCTAGATTTTATTAAGCTATTCCAAGTTGATTGTGATGCAAGTGGTAATGCCATTGGAGCTGTTCTATGTCAAGAAGGTAAACCCATTGCTTATGTTAGTGAGAATTTAAATGATGCAAAAAGAAAATATTCAGTGTATGATCAAGAATTTTATGTCATTGTACAAGCATTGAAAAAGTGGAGACACTTTCTTTTGCCTAACGAATTTGTTTTATTTACTGATCAACAAGCACTTCAATATTTGAGTAGTCAAGGGAAGTTAAATCAGAGACATATGAAATGGGTAGAGTTCTTGCAAATTTATGCTTTTGTTTTGAAACATGGGAGTGGGAAGTCTAATAGGGTTGTAAATGCTTTGAGCAGAAGACAGGGTTTGTTGATTGAAACACAGGTTGAAGTTGTTGAATTCAACGAGTTGAAGGAGTTGTATGAGGAAGATCCATATTTTGGAGAGGCTTGGAAGGGTTGCAAAGAGCCTATTGCTAGTGATAGAACCAAGTTGTTGGATTATTTAATCTAAGATGGTATGTTGTTCAAAGGTAACAAGTTGTGTATTCCTAGGAGTTCAATGAGAGTAAATTTGATTAAGAAAAAACATAGGGGAGGACTTGCAGGACATTTGGCTTTTGATAAAACCATAGCACTTGTTGGAGAGAACTATTATTGGCCTCAGTTGTAGAAAGATATCAAAAAAATTGTGTAAGGTTGTAGGATTTGTCAGGTAGCAAAAGGAACTAGTCAAAACACTGGTTTATATCAGCCATTACCAGTACCTAAGAGGCCATGGGAGGAGATTAGTATGGATTTTGTTTTGGGTTTTCCAAGGACCCAAAGGGGACATGATTCAATATTTGTTGTAGTAAATATATTTTCCAAGATGGCTCAATTTATTGCATGTAAGAAGATTGATGATGCAGTGAATGTTGCAAAATTGTTTTTTAGGGAAAAGTGAGAGTTCATGGTCTTTCGAAGAGCATTGTTTTAGATAGAGATACAAAGTTTGTGGGGTACTTTTGGAGGAACTTATGGAAGAATATGAATACTGATTTGAATTTTTGTTTAGCCTACCATCCACAAATAGATGGTCAAACAGAGGTGGTAAACATAAGCTTGGGTAATTTGTTGAGATGCCAAGTTGGAGATAAGCCAAAAAGGTGGGATTTGATTCTACCTCAAGCAGAATTTGCATATAACAACTTGGTGAATAGAAGTACAAGTAAATTTCCATTCCAAATTGTTTATGGTAGTAGTCCAAGAGTTGTTTTAGATCTGAAAAACATTGATAATGTTGACAAGAAGAGTGCAGAAGTAGAGGACTTTGTTGAACATATAAAGAGCATACATGAGGAGGTACAAAACCACATCAACAAAATGAAATTTCAGTACAATTCCAAGGCTGATTTGAAGAGGAGACATAAGGAGTCTCAGGTTGGTGATGAGGTAATGGTACACATGAGAAAATAAAGATTTCCAGTTGGTACCTATAACAAGCTAAAAATGAAGAAATTTGGGCCTTGCCAAATTGTGAGTAGGCATGATTCAGGTAATGCATATGAAGTAGAGTTTCCTAGTGGACTTAATATTTCACCTATATTAAATATTTTTGATCTAACAAAGTTTCATGAAGCTGAAATTGATGAAGGTAACATAGGTGAAACAATTCATATACCAACACCTACTTCAGAAGAGGGGAAAATAGAGGCAATTTTGGACAGTAGGTGAGTAGGAGTACAAGGCTTTGAGTACTTAGTCAAGTGGTTTGGAAGGCCTGTTGAGGACTCATCTTGGTTTTTAGAAGCTGAGGTTGAATGTCTTGGTTACCCTCTTGAGAAGTGACAGGGTCACTTTTCTTCTACCTTGGGTGTCTGATGCAAGAGCATCCATGGTGTATTGGTAATCCCGTGTCACCAAATATATTTTATTTTGATTTGTTTGATTTAAATAAGGGTCTAGGTGTTAGAAAATAATTATTTTCAATTGCAACATTGTAAATTCCCATGGGGTGAAAATGTAATGTAAATTTTATGGGAAATTACCCTCTGGTAACTTGGTAACTGTAATTTGTAAAGGGATGAGTATTTGGGTGTCCCACCTTTGGAAGAGGTCAAAAGAGGTAATAAATGTATGTACATGTGTCATGAAAAGTCTAAAAATGGGCTGCCAAAGGTATATTGCATGTTGCTTGCATGTCTTTGCATGCAACCACTGTTATGACAACTGTAAGGAATCTGTAAGTTGTGTAAGATGTCATAGCTCCCCAAACTTGATTGGTCAAAATTCTAGGCACCCAAGAGAGGTTGGCATGCATGTTGCCACATGTCTTATGTCATATTTTCAAAATCCCAAGGAATGGGTGTACTTTCTTCAAGGAGGTTTTGTTGATGGTTTTGGAAAACCACGGTTTGTTTTCTCCTTCCTCATTCTCTATTAATTCATGTTTTCTCGTTTGGAGAGGGGGGCTTGGAGAAGTGATTTTTAGCATACTGAAATGCTATTGAAATTGCACCAGATTGTTGAAGACAATTTTTTTGTAGGTGATGCATGTGAGATTGTAGAGGAGCCCATGAGCTTCAAATATTTGTAATCTTTTGCATGTTTGAAGATAATAAAAGTTTATGATTTTTTTCTTCTAATTTCAATTCTTTTTTATGTATTTTATGCCTTCATTTTTTGTGTTTCATGAGGTTTTGTAATCAGATTTGAAAGGGAGAGTCTCCCTTTTCATAAGAACCATTGAAAGCCTTCTCAAAACCAAGCCCCCTAAGTGATTCAAATACATATACAAATAGACAATGTGAAAGGGATGTGCATTAAACATGACTATACATAAGAATAGAAATCACCGTTTGATGAACACACAATAGTTGCAAGATTGAATTGATGCAAAAGGGAACACATATAAATTAATCAATGGCACCTATGTAAACCACAATAGTTGTAGAGTTGAATTGATGAAGCATAACCTATGCAAAAGATAACACCTTGCAATTAATCAAAGTGATGCAGAGAAGAGGTATACAATATCCTAACACACACAAACAATCACTTTTTAAAACCCTTAGTCATCAATTAATGGCTTTCCTTCAATATGCTCCATTCTTCCTTGTAGCCTTTCAAAAAGGCATTTCTGGACATATATCTTAAACCAAAATTGATCTACAAAAAGGGAGACATGTTTTAGATACCAATTTTTCCATTCTCAAACATATCCAAAATCTAGGTAGGGTTCCTTTATACAAAAGGCCTCAAAATTGTATGTCCTACTTCTTGACTAGGTCTAATTAAGCAACTAGGCATGTCACAACTAGGTTCCAAGCTTCAAAATGTCTCAACACTTGTTACAACACCTTCAACATATCACATATGGCCTAAAACAATTACTCCTACCCCAAGAATCATTCTCCAAGAGCACACAACAAAATTTCCCAAGTCACTAAGGCTTCTATGACTGTCAACACAACCAAATTCACCATACTATCATTAAATGCTCCTCCACACATGTAGACCCAGACCTTAGACTTTTCAAGGAGATCAAAGAAATAAGGACTGATGTTTTTACAAATTTTCAGGGGTTGATCATGGTGGAAACTCCAAGTATGGCAATTTCATGGTTTATTTCAACTCTAGGTAGGGTTTGGAGCGAGTTTTAGTAAATCAATGATATCTCCTTCAATACTTCATGAAATTTAACCAAACCAAAATAAAAAAAAATCTAGAACAATCCTTCACATCATACATCCATCATTCATACTGTACAAAGCATTATAAGTCCGTACAGACGTGACAAAGTTCTACAGAATGTAGGAAAACACAAAATTTACATTGTGAAATGCAACGAACTGTCATTCATAACACAACACCAAATGAGGGCAATCTCTCTAGTCAGATTTTAGATAACATAGTTACAAAATTTTCCTCAAATTTTTAGAAATATCTAATGATGGCAACAAAAGTTATGACATTTTTCCCAAAATTGGTAACCCTAGGTATAGATTCAGGCGAGCTTTAGTAAATTTGCAATAAATTTCAAAATACTCAATGAAAAGGCACCAAACCAAATAAAAATGAAAGTTAGTTTATCCCTCTATAAAAAAAAACCAATCTTAGGACCGTACCAATCCGTATTAGTCTGTACCATGCAATGGAGCAACAATTTTGCAGTCAGATTACACATAAAAATATGTCTAATTGGTGTCTTATTCCTCCAAATTGTTATCCAACCCCTTGGGTCATGTTTACAACATTTATTTATGCTATTACAATCACATTTCAACTTACCAACTGACCATAACTTCTTTTGTTAAGACTAATGACACTTTTACAAGATTTGTTGCATTTTGACACTTTGCAACTTTTACAATTTTGACAAATTTTGACAACTTTTGCATGATGACTCCAAAACATTCTAAAATGATCTAGAATGACTCCAAATGGTCTCATATGACCTTATTTTCCTGAAGCAACACAAAACAAGAAAAAAAATTAAACTTTTCCTTTTGTAGGCATCAGGTCTTGAGGGTGCTCCTACACCACAAAGGCACCTAAAAATGATACAATTGTTGCAGGGCTGAATTGATGAAGCATAACCTATAAAAAAGAGAACACCCCAGAATGTATCAATGGAACCTAATAAATCTACAATAGTTTCATGAGTGAATTGATGTAGCAAAACCTATTAAAAAGATAACACCCCCTAATTAATCAAATGCACCTAAAAAAGAGAACACCCCCAAATTAATCAAAGGCACCTAAAAATGATACATTTGTTGTAGGGTTGAATTTATGAAGCATAACCTATAAAAAAAAGAACACCTAAGAAAGATAGAATAGTTGCATGAGTGAATTGATGTAGAAAAACCTATTAAAAGGATAACAGACCCAAATTAATGTGTATACCTAAAAAAGATAATCTATGCAAAAGAGAACCCCCCCAAATTAATTGAATAGTAGACCTTGATGTTGGAACCATCAAAACAATTGTAACTTCCATCCATACAAATTTTTAAAAAAATTGTAGTGTGAAATTTTGTGCAATGATGAATGCAGAAATAGAAGCATGAAAGGTCTTCGCAAAACCGAGTCCCCTAAATACATGTTGTAACAAAGTAGAATTGATGATTATTGTTCTATGGTAATACATGTCGATATATGTAATGAATTATTGGAATTGTAGTGCCAATGCCTAGACAATGTGACATGGATGAATGGATTTCGGTAATTGTTACATTCAACATTGGCTTAGGGAGACTTGATTTTCACAATTGGACCTTTGAATTGTGAAGTGCTACATAGGCAACCATGAAAGGCCTTTGGAAAATCAAGTCCCCTAAATACATGTTGTAACAAAGTACCACTATTGATTATTTTTCTATGGTAATACATATAGAAGAACCTATGCAAAAGAGAACACCCCCAAATTTATCTAATTTAATGCATAGAAAAAAGATACTTATATTGCAAGACTTAATTGATGAAATAGAACATATGCAAAAGAGAACACCCCCAAATTAATCAATGACACTTACGAAAGCTACAAGAGTTGCATGATTGAATTGATGTAGCAAAATCTATGAAAAAGAGAACACCCCCAAATTTATTTAAGACACCTAAGAAAGCTACAATATTTGCATGAGTGAATTGATCTATCAGAACCTATGCAAAAGAGAACACCCCCAAATTAATCAATGGCAAATAAGAAAGCTACAATAGTTGCATGAGTGAATTGATGTAGCAGAACCTTTAAAAAAGAGAACACCCACAAATTAATGAATGACAAATAAGAAAGCTACAATAGTTGCATGAGTGAATTGATGTATAATAATCTATGCAAAAGAGAACACCCCCAAATTAATCAATGGAACCTAAAAATGATACAATTGTTGTAGGGCTGAATTCATGAAGCAAAACCTTTAAAAAAAAGAATGCCCCCAAATTAATCAATGGCAACTAAGAAAGCTATGGGAGTTGCATGAGTGAATTGATGTATCAAAACCTATTAAGAAGATAACACCCACAAATTAATCAATGGAACCTAATAAAGCTACAATAGTTGCACGAGTGAATTGATGTAGCAGAACCTATTAAAAAGAGAACACCCTCAAATGTGAATACTTGAAGGTTTTCATGGCTATTTGAATTGGGAATTATTTGAATTTGATTGATGGTTGTTTGGTGAATCTGATTGATTTCAGCCATTAATTCTTGAGTTGATTGGTTTGGTGTATTGTTTGCATAGTTTTTTTTTAATAATGGCAGATCATATAAAGAAGAGGACACCCCCAAATTAATCAGTGGCACCTAAAAAAGATACAATTGTTGTAGGTTTAAATTGATGAAGCATACGCATATACATAGACATAAGTGAATTAAACACGACTGTAGAGAAGTTTAGCAAGGGGCAATGAATGATTAATGTGATGCAGTGGAGTGTTAGGGTGGCAGAGTGAGAGAAGTAGACATGGTAAGGTAGTCCACTTAAACCTCTTCACACATCTATACACATTTACATATACACATACACATTTACATATACACATACACATACACATGTACACATACACATACGCATTTACATAGACATAAACATACACATAGACATAGACATACACATACACATAGATGCACACATAGATGCACACATACACATACACATACACATACACATACACATACACATACACATACACATGCATTGCCATCATTGTGAAGAATAAATGATAAGTTGCTAGATGTACACATAGACGTACACATACACATACACATACACATATACATACACATGCACATACACATGCACATACACCTGCATTGCCATCATTGTGAATGTAGGTTAGTTCAAAAAATACGTCGGGATGTCGTGAAAGTAGTATATGTATATATGTATATGTATATGTTATACACATATACATATACACATACATATACATATACATATGTATATGTATATGTATATGTCTATACATATGCATATATATGTAGAAGATGTAGAGACCTTAAGCATATACAAGTTGGATACACTTCATCATGTTTGGCTATTAACGTGTAGTTGTTTTGTTTCGAAAATATATACAATTACGTGTGTATTTAATATCTGATATGCATATACATGTGGCTATGTATATGTATATGTCTATACATATGCATATACATATATATATATATATAAAATTAAACGTGCATTTAATATCTGATATGTGTTTGATATCATTGTGATTTTTTATGCAGGAGTTTTTTCCTTACTTGTGGAGGACCAATGTACCACTGTGGGAAATTATTTAATGGTAGAATAAATGATTATTGAATTGATGAAGTGGAACTTACAAACAAGATAACACCCCCAAAATTATCTACGGTGCCTAAAAAAGCTAAAATATATGCATGACTAAATTGATGAATTAGAACCTAACAAAATTAGAACACCCCCATATATTTCCAAGGCACGAAAAGAAGCTACAATAATTGCATGACTGAATTGATCAAACATAACCTATGAAAAAGATAACACCCCCAAAATAATCAATGGCAGCTAAAAAAAGATATAAACATTTGCATTACAGATTTAATGAAGTGGCACATATGATAGGCCTAACACCCCCACATTTATCAATGGCACCAAAAAAAGTCTACATAGTTGGTGTCTGAATTGATGAAACAAAACCTATGAAAAACATAGCACCCCGTAAATTCCAAATGGCACCCAAAACTGGTAGAATAGATGATCACTGAATTGATGAAGTCAAACTTACAAACAAGGTAACACCCCCAAAATTATCTACGATACCTAAAAAAACTACAATAACGGCATGATTGAATTGATCAGGCAAAACCTATGAAAAAAAGAAGACCCCCAAATATTTCTAATGCACAAAAAAAGCTTCAATAATTGCATGACTGAATTGATAAATCATAACCATTATGAAACACAACACCCCCAAATTAATCAATGGCACCTAAAAAGAAATAGCATTACTAAATGAATGAAGCAACACTTATGAAAAACCTAACACCCCCAATTTTATCAATGGCACCTACAAATGCTACTGAATAACAATAATCGAAACCTTAACATTAACCCATGATTGTAAATGACTGTAATGGCTATAATGAAGAACAATATAAAGCTTACAAATGGAAAACAAAAAGAGTTTAACAATTCTCACATATGTATATGACTGAATTGATGGACCAGAACCCATAAAAATATTACACCCAAAAATTTATCTATGGCACAGAAACAACATACATTTTTAAATTCACTGAATAGATGAAGTAAAACCTAAAAAAAGATAAACCCACATTAATATTTTTGGTTTATGAAATAGAGAACACACCCTAAGTGAATGTGTTACCTATTTTTCACTACTAGCTCAAACAGGTAGAGCTAAATTGCAAATTCAAGCCAAAAGGTACACAAGATGTTCAAAATTTTCTGCTAAGTACTCATTATTCTGCAATATTTTATTACAATGTGAATTTTAGTGATATTATGCAAAAACATTTCAAAATTATATCTTAAGATTGCATAATTTTTTCTGCTTTATTCATAATGTACAAACCAAAGTCCCACACAAGTCGTGGGAGTAACTTCATTTGATTTTCAATCAAATAAGGGGTGCATGAAGTAAAGTAAACTATACAATTGAAAATAAGGAAGGTATAGGGTAGAAAGTGATTCGTCATTGCTTGGAATGACGAATCGTTGACAAGTTGAAGCTTTCAGTTGTAACTCTGAATCGATCCAGCTCCAAGCTCCGAATGTACTTGCAAGTATGATAGAAGTATGGTTAGAGCAATGCGAATCAAATCCTACCATATGCCTATGTTATTAACAAAAATATAGTGTACAATTGATCAAGCATCCATCAGATGATTTCATTGTTCAAAGGCATAAAACTCAAGAGGAAAGCTTTCAGCTTCTTTTATTTTGCTAACATGTTTGTTCATTGTGCAGGAATAGGTTTATTATGTTTGTGATTATGTTATCAGATATGTGGGGTAAAACGGGCTCCCACAAGGATTGAGCCCGACATATCAGGAAAGGCACTCTCAAGTTACATATGAGAGTCGTTAAAAAAGTTAGAACAGTCATTAAGAGAGTTGTTGAAACTAAGAATATAATCATATAAACAACCTTATTTCAAAGAGACTTAGAAAAATAGTGTGAAAAACTCATCAATTTCATTAATATTTTGTTTCAGCTCTGCTTTACATTTTTCACATTACATTTAAATGAAGTATAGAGCGTCTTTATACTGAAGCGAAACAGGAAAAAAAAAATCAAACATCAAGCTATTTCATGAAGTTTTGGAATTGATTATACAAGGGAGAATGAGTATTCACCATAGTAGTTGAAGAGACTTGAAACATCATAATTCCATTATAATCTAAAGGACAACAACAATCATTCTGGGCAGCCTACAAGGTTTTTAGAGGCAGATTAAAAAAGAAAGTTGTGATAGTCACCGTGTACACAAGGATACAATCATGATATTATACAAGACAACTTACTGTTAAATGAGTAAGTATATTTTTTCTGAAAATTTAAGTGGATGTCATTTTTTCCTCTTCATGAAAACATTATGGTGAACAGGCATAGTGGAACAACATATAAGCACAGTGAAAGCTTTCAGCAAAATTGCTTATAAGGTAATAAAAAAAAAACATGAGATATGCGACTTACATGATGAAAGCAGCTTGATCATAAGTGCAGGGCAACCATATAGAGGTGGATAGTCATCAAATCAGAAAAAAGCAATCCAATACAGGAAAGTTTAATTATGCCCTAATATACATATATCCAAGGAAACAGAGTACCCTTTTGTTGTCTCAAGACCAACAAAAGGAAACTATTCAAGAAATAAGAGACATAACAGTGATCATACTGGAGCAACAATTAAGAGTTTTTCATTAAGATTCAATGTAGGGTTGTAATTTTCATTACTGCCCAGACAAAGTCCCAGGTGAAAACTTTGGTGGGGAAGTCAATGATAATGGTAAAACCTTTATATGATAAAATCAAAATACAATTACTATGTTCAGATCATACATGTGGAATGAGCTTAATAAAGAAAATTTAAGCAATTTACTTTGTAATAGTACCATGAAAAACTATGATAGTTGGTTGAGGACTACATGTAGAGCTCCAAGAGAAACAAATGTCAACCATATTGGTTGTCGATAGGAGAGGGCAGTAAATCTTCAAGAATATATTTAACCAAGGACTATAGCCATACTCATGTCGATTGATTGCATAATATCTCAATATGAATTTAGTTGCACTCAAACATCATCTTTAGAGACTGTAACAGAAAATGAAGGCCGTAGGTTTATCACAAACCTAGAGTATGGAGATCATGGCACAAAATGAAGAGGACCCAACATAGGAATTGCAGTAATCAGGTCATTGTTACAAGATTTACAAAAATAAAGCCCAAATTCTAAGTTAACATCAAAGATTTTGCTGGTAAGTGAAATATCACCCAAGTGTATAGTGATTTCCAGGTGGAGTTTCAAGGAACAAACCCAGTATGAAAAATAAATAATATATGGAGTTATGGGTTTTTGAATAACCCCATATATTTTTATAATAGCAACAGTAAGAAATCAAGTCCAATGTGTATGTCTAAGCCACAACCAAAGCAAAGAAAAATCAAAACCCTCATATGAGAATGCAAAGTTTTCATCACTTTTAGATGAAGAAGAATGAAATATACGAGGTTTGAATGCCCAAATGGCTCAAAGCTCATGCCCGCAAGGAAAAAAAGAAACCTACAACCAAAATGTTGTACAAAATAAAGACATTTTTATCATCTTTGGAAAGATAACGAAGATTTAGAGAAAGGAGGTCGGCGGCTAGGAGAAATACAGAGAGTACTCAGGAATAAAGTAGAATACAAAGAAATATCCATACATGGTGCAACCTGAACATGGAAAAACAATAAGGAAGGAGAACTCACCATGATTTCACCTATTGGAAACCAAGTAGCCACAATCAACCCTCATAAAAGTTACCAGATGCATGGCTCGAGCCCACACATGGTGGCCATAAGAACAAAGACAAGCATAGAGGAAATAAAAGCATGAAGTCAAAAATCTACCCATGTGAGTTGTGGATTTGAAGATATTTTCTTGCCTTCAAATCAAATTTAGGAGCCATAAAATATCTTGAAATAACTTACCAGGCCTGCGAGTGGAAGAATCAATCATCTAGAGGGAGAAATTTATGAAATCCAAGCTTTTCAATTTAGTCTGAACCCTAGTTCATGGTGGCAGCCAGCAGGAGTGGAAGCTTCTCAAGCAAGCAGATAAATAATGGACGAAATGATTAGGGTTTGGGATTATCTTTCTTGCCCTCTCTTTGGGTCGATGATCTTTTTGACTATCTCTTTTAAAAAAGTAAAACAAAATCATTCCTAAGTATTCATATCGTGGTCAAAACTCAGGAAGTCAATTAAACCTAATCATTTCTAAAGGGGTTGTGACTATATGATGAAGTTCAAGAATTTTAAATCTTTTGCATGCATTGTTAAACATAATTTGTTTTTCGCCATCAAAGATAAGAAAATTCTTTTTGAACAAGTATACCATGGCCGATGTGATATTGAAGGCTTTGCATATCAAATATGTTAAGTGATGCTAATTGTGGTGGCCAATTAAAATATATGGTAAGTGTGGTGGCGGATTCAAAATTATGCATGGGCCCATGATTTTATAAGGTCAAAATTATATTTGACATAAGTCTTAATGTTTATGTTTTGCATTACATATTGTAAAGTTAATTGATTAAATGATAAAGTATAAATCATTTAATTTATTTAACTATCTCAAAGTGCAAACATAAATGTTAAGTGAAGATAGACTTTTGATTATAGCTTCAAGTTGGAGATGCATGTAAACTGCTATTTATAGACTGTGCATGGAGAGAAATATCGAAAATACTATATAAAAAATTCGTTCATGCACAAATGTAGTTCAGATTCAATTGTTCAGATCATGCATATGAGGCTCTTTCTTCAGTTCCATGTCAGTTGACAGGGGGTCATGCGCATGAAGAGGTGGTTTTTTTTAAGCAAGGAGAGTAGTTCACTTCATTTTTTATCTATTTTTAGTAGGGTTTCCTCTCCTTCTCGGATTTCACTTTGGAGTTATCATTTTTCACTTCAGTTCTCTTTCCAGTTCTATTGTTGGCTGCTTTGTGCATGCCTTTTGTATATATTGAGGAAACTTAGTTTTTTTTCTCTAGTTCTTGTTTTTCATCCTTTGCATTCTGCAAAGTGAATTATCATGTAACTCAACTTTTCAGATTAATATAGTAGCAGGTTTATAGGTTCATTATGTGTCATTTTTTGCAAAGGTTCCTTCAATTTCGGTGAAATCAAAAGTCTGCCTTGTCATTATGTTGTTTCTATGAATGATTTGATGAAGTTTTACTGTGTTTAATATCAAAACCTTTAAAATTATTGTCTCATTTGTATTTGCATGCATTCAAAATAGTGAAAATCATAGGTCTAGGATTGTGTAACAGAATATCTATTCTTCTTTGCTAAGAAAAATTTATTTTCCTTCAAAGATGGTTTATTCAAGCCTTCCTTAGAATCACTTTTGTGGTCAAACTTTCGAATTGACTTGTGTGGATAATTTTTTCTGAAGTTCATTGTGAATCATAGTTGCAAGTTTTATCAATTAGGTGCATCACCATCAATTTATAGTTTTATGTGCATTTATTACAATCCTTCTACCCCTTTTCCATCAAAGTTAAGTACATAATCTGAAAATTTTATAGGAACCAACCTAGAATCTGGAGGTCTATCTTTTCCATAGGAATACCCACAGCCTGAAGATAGTTCCCTTTTTTCAACAAATTGTTGAATTTCATCATTCAAGCATTCGAGTGAAATCTGTTTGACAACAGTTTTTGGCACGCCCGGTGGGACTCTAAATCACAATTCAGCGCATTATTTTAACAGTTTCAAGTTGTTGTTTTGGTATATGCATCAATACTTCAACTTTTCAGAAGATAAATATCAAATACCTAGCGGCTCCATTTTCAAGTCTCAGAGCAGATCAGTAGCAAACAACTTATGAGAAATATTGAGACGAGAAGAAGTTCTTCTCCGTTTGAATATCTGTAGTTGTCTTCACCAGAAAGAAGGGGAAGGACAACTTAGAGAACACTTGGAAGACCTTCAAGAAACCTATCAGTTTCTCTATTTTTCATAACAGAACCATTAGTATACACATCAAGAAGGAGAGGCCGATTATCAACAAGGCAGCTAGGTTCACATTCAGCTTCACCAAGTTATAGAGCCTCAGTTTCACCTGTATCAATTTTACAAGCTGCACATTTTAGAATACCAACGTCTCTAATGGCCCGAGCACATGCATTTGTACTATTAAATGGGTGCAACCCATTGAATCTGGCTCATCATGATGGTATACCAATTTCTGCACTAAAAAATTCTCCCCTTTTTTACTGGTGAAGATCAGACTATGCCACTTGAGCATATCAGAGACATAGCTTCACTCTGTGGAGTTCATCACGTAACTCAATAGCATGTCACATTGAGGCTGTTAGCAACATCATTCAAAGGAAAACCACTTCAGTGGTTTCACGATTTACTAGTTAATAATATCGCGACATGGGATGATTTAGGAGACAAGCTGAGCAAATAATTTTCTAACAAGTCTGATCATCTATCTCTAGTCGAGCAGATGACGACTGTAAAGAGAGTGCCACAAGAACAAATGATGGATTTTAACTTCAAGTTTCAACAGACCTGGAATAAGATTCCAGTAACAGTAAGACCTACTCCTGATCACACTTTTCTATATTATCTCAGATCATTAAATAGTGATATTGCTTTGATGATTCAATCAATGGGTGGGTTAACGTTACCAACAGCCTATGACATCGCTATTAGAGCGGAAAATAGCCTTATATAGGCTGGTAAAATTGCACCAAGGCCACGCATGCTAATATTTTCAAATATTCATCCCATGATGCCTATTAATTTACCACCTATTGCCTGAATCCCAGCCGAACTAGCCTTAGGCTATCAGCCAGTTGTTCAAAATGGTGTTTTTCTAGCACAATCAGAGCTTCAAGAGCTTAAGGGTAATCAACAAGAGATGCAAAAGATACTGCAGACAATTAGAAATGATTTAGTGAGTCTTAAGAGGCAACAAAACAAGAATTTTAGGCCTTACCAAGCACCATTCCAGCCTAACAAACCACCTTATTAGGCAAATAATCAAGGATAGCGAAGGAATTTCAATCTCAGACCACCATACAGTCATAATCAAAATGTTGCCAACTCTTCTAAGGAGCTCGTACCTGTTCAAAATAAATTAGCACGGGATTACGTACAGTGTTACCCATGCAATCAGCCTCATAATCAGGCCACGTGCATGAATGGAGTGATCAATCAGGCCCTGATGGTGTAGAGTAATTATGCAGCTGCAGAAAATACAACAAAAGATAGCAATGATCAGAATGATCAAACACATCAGACTGATATCGATGTTGCCATGATGAACTGGCAAGGCAACAAATTCTGCGGGGTAAATCAAATTCAAGGTCAAAATCAGTCAACAATTTCTATTGCAGCAAATACAAGGTCTAAGAAACGAGCAATAGACTTGAGACAACAACCATAAAGTGACAAACAATAGGCTGATAAACGTAACCAACAAGTTGTTCATTAGAAAAATCAAGTTCCAACAGCTGATAAAGAGTAGTCACAACCCTCTTCTTCACAAAATGTCCAAATTTTACCAAGAAAACAACCTGAGACTGCTAAAGAACAACAGAAACCAGCTGAACTAGTTAAAGAATAGCCAAGAACTCAACCACTTCCAGTGCAGAAGGAGACTGTTGTTCGTAAAACCCAACACAAGGTTAGTTCTCCAAATTTTAACATTGTAGATCATATGAAAAAGGAAACGGTTAGCATCACCATGTTGGATGCATTACACCTACTTGGGCAGAAAGAAGGTCTGTAGGAAGCTTTGGCTAAAATATCTATTTCTGACGAAACAACTAAAGAACAACCAAGAGTTCTCGCAAACACTTCAGACAACAAAAAGGGGCAACCAACTCAAGAGTTAAAACCACCACCCTTTTATGTTAGTCTGATAATTGGTAATAGCATAGTGCATAATTGCATGATAGATTTAGGAGCAAGCAACTCAATTATGCCTAAACAACTGGTAGACAAGTTAGGTCTTGAGTATGAACCATTGTCAAAAGGGGTAGTTCAATTGGATTGCACAACCATTAAGTATGTAGGAGTTATCAAAAATCTACCTTTTACATTGCATGCCTATCCAAACTTTCAAATTCCACAGGACATTTATGTTATAGATCTCCCACCTTATTTTATTGTTTGCCTGTCTAGAGATTTCACTGCAAAATTAGGTGGTTATCTATCATCAAACTGGTCACACATGTTTTCTAGAACCAGATATGGTACTAGAGTTACCATTAAGTCATAACCACAGGCTAAAGACCATATCGAGCCCTATGTGCCAAATCCTATAAATGCAAACCTAGCTTTCCATGATTAGGAGGATCAATCCATGACCTTCAACCCCACTGTGCCTATAAAAGGCATACCTGATATTAGTTTAGATGAGTGGGCAGCTGAGAATCACGAGGTTGACCCGTTCAGTCTCATGGATGAAGTAGGTTTTGGCATTTATATGATTCAGGAGCTCGATATTACTATTCCAAATCCGGTCAAGGAGAAAAAACAATCAAAACAACAAACTGATCAGCTTTGGAAGCTGTATTGTGATGGATCTAGGAGTAAAATAGGTGTTGGTGGAGGAGCAGTGCTCATATCACTTGAAGGAGACAAGTGTTATTCAGCTTATAGATTTTCTTTCAGTTGTTATAATAATGTTGTTGAGTATGTAGCATTAATACATGGTTTAGAGTGGGCTAGAAAAAGGAAAATTAAGTGTTTACAGGTGTTTGGTGATTTCAAATTAATAGAAAATCAGGTTAGAAATCTGAATTTAACAAAAAACAATTTGCTGAAACTATATAAGCACCGTGTTTGGGACTTAATTGAAGAATTTGATCCATTTAATCTCCAATCAGTACTTAGAAATCAGAATAAGCAAGCTGATAAACGTGTTGCCATGGGATCATAGTTTGACATCCCAACTAAAATTCATAACGTGCAAGTGCAGCAATATGTGAAGGTAGTTGTTAGACCTTCAGTACCTAATAATAATGTAAGTTGGCAGATTTCACATGAACCAATAAGCCATTTTCTGATGGAAGAGGTAGAGTTTTCTGCTGGAAACCAGCAAAAATTTGATCAACAATATGGTGATCAGATCATGCAATTAAAGTCTAATAAACTGCCAAAAGGTTTGGTGACTCTTGAATCCATCTTCAACACTGATGATCAGGTTAGAAGAGATAAATCCAGCATCATAGTGAAGTAGGAACATTATGAACCAATAGAGATATTCAAAGACAAGCTCCTTAAGCTTGGAAAAGTCTGTACAAAGGAGGAACAACAAGCTTTTGTCTTACTTTGTCAAGAATTCAGTGACATTTTCACTTGGGAATATGGAGATTTGAAGGGTTTTAACCCTGAGTTAGCTCAACATACCATTGAGCTAGAACCCAACGCAAAACCAATCAGACAAAAGCAAAGGCCCTTGAATCCGAAACTAGAACATCTAATGAAAACAAAATTGAACAAGCTGATTGAGGGTAGTATCATTTTTCCAATCAAGCACACTTCTTGGGTATCAAATCTGGTGCCCATCAGAAAGAAGAACGAAGAGATAAGATTATGCGTTGATTTTTGTGATCTAAACAGAGCTTCACTTAAAGATCACTATTCGATGCCTTCAATGGAGTAGATACTGTAGGTTGTTTCAGGATCAGAAAGGTTCTCATTGCTGGATGGATATTCAAGTTATAACCAAATATTGGTTAAGGAAGAAGACTAGTACAAGATATCCTTTACCACCAAGTGGGGTACTATGGCTTACAAAAAGATATCGTTTGGATTGTCAAACGCAGGAGCAACCTTTCAGAGAGAAATGGATATGGCTCTCCAAGGTTTGATAAACAAGTTTGTTCTTGTATATGTTACCTATTTTTCACTACCGGCTCAAACAGGTAGAGCTAAATTGTAAATTCAAAGCCAAAAGGTACAGAAGTTGTTAAAAAAAATTATGCTAAGTACTCATTATTGTGCAATATTTCGTTACAGTGTAAATTTCAATGATATTATTCAAAAACATCTCAAAATTATATCATAAGTTTGCATAATGTTTTATGTTTTATTCATAATGTACAAACCAGTATCCCACACAAGTCGTGGGAGTAACTCAATTTGATTTTCATAATCAAATAAGGGGTGCATGAAGTAAAGTAAGCTATACAACTGAGAATAAAGAAAAAATAGGGTAGAAAGTGATTCGTCATTGCCTGGAATGAAGAATCATTGACAGGTTGAGGTCTTTAGTTGTGACTCTGAATCAATCCAGCTCCAACTCCAGCTCCAAGCTCCAGCGTACCTGTAGGTTGATGGAAGTGAGGTTAGAGCAATGCGAATCAAATCCTATCATATGCCTACGTTACCAACATAAATATAGCATACAATTGATCATGCATCCATCAGATGATTCATTAAAAATGGCACAAAATTCAAAGAGGAAGCTTTCAGCTTCTTTTATTTTGCTAACACATTTGTTCACTGTGCAGGAACAGGTTCATTATGTTTGTAATCATTTTATCAGATATTTGGAGTAAAATGAGCTCCCACAAAGGGTTGAGCTTGTAATATCAAGGAGGAAACACTCTCAAGTTACATACGAGAGTTCATTAATATTGATAACAGTCATTAAGAGAGCCACTGAAACTAAAGGATATAATCATACAAGCAACCTTATTTCAAAGAGATTCAAAAAAATAGTGTGAAGAACTCATCAATTTCATTAATATTTTATTCAACTCTGCTTTACATTTTCACATTACATCTAAATGAAGTATAGAGCCTCTTTACATTGAAGAGAAATAGAGTATTCAAGCATTCGAGTGTTTCATAACTTCAAAAGCATATAACAGTCTACAAAAGGGAGTAGTCATACATTAGGAAAAGCTTACAAAAGCATGATAATGGATAATTATTTATTGACAGGGGCATTGATTTCAATATAATTCACTATGTGCCTTTAATGATAGTCAATAAGAGAGCAAATACATTGATATTACTTGCTATCCTATATGATGTAGTTTCAGCTAGAATAATCATAATCATCAGATGATCTACAGAACACAAAAATCATTCCAATAGCTTCAAAGAAACAACTGTAAGGGAGGAGCTCATTTAATGAATATTGTGCCAAGAAAGTTAACAAAATTATGTGAGAGTCATAAGTTTCAGCACTTCAATCATAGGAAATCAAAACAGCAAGCTTGCAGCCATAAAGTGACAGAAAAACAGTCAAAAAT
This sequence comes from Sequoiadendron giganteum, assembly GCA_007115665.2. Lineage (NCBI taxonomy): Eukaryota > Viridiplantae > Streptophyta > Pinopsida > Cupressales > Cupressaceae > Sequoiadendron > Sequoiadendron giganteum. Next base: position 58,998,355 of record CM021100.1, on the reverse strand, counting down.
TCATAAATCCCTTTGATATCAATGATGTGAACAACAACTTGAAAAGAACAAGGAGGCAGAGCGTAGAAATTTGTTCGACATTTTTTAAAATAAGCAAGAGACCAAGCATATCAAGCTCTCTACGGTGGCCAAATAGACAAATACCCAACATGAGTGAAATACATAGGATGGTATGTTTTCATGAGAAGTGTTGAAGCAACTAACTCTTACATAGGAGAACAGGAAAATATACCTCAATGCTAAGCTACAACAAACAAATAAATGCAATACACAGAAAACCAAATGAATATTGACAAGTATACACGATGGTCAAATACATAGATGAGAGGTTCCTTTCTTCAAATTATAAAGGCCACGACTGTCCAGTATGTAAAGAGGTTGGGAGAAACATAAATAGAGACCTTTCTTTGCTCAAACTGTGAGCTAATGAACAGAGATTAAAAACTGTAAATGAGATGTTTTCTTCATAAATAATACAAGGCTCGTGGCTTGGAGGCAACATCTAGCATTTTTTCCCATCTAGGGGTTTTGACAGCAGTTACAGGAATAAATGAATTTCTTCCAAAATACGGGATACCCATATGAGGTTCCATATTCAAAATGCAATTTTCTTCACGTTCCCAAGTGGGGTTTCTTCTAAAAAAATTAAAATACAATTTATGTAATACCCAGAAATTCATGACTATGATAATCATCAAGGACAAACTTCGGTTCTTTTGAAAGGAAGTTGCACATTAACTGGATGAAGCCCTAGTTTTCAATAGGTTCCTAGCTATTGGTGGCCAGTATTTGGTTGCCCTTCACATTTCAAGGAGGGAGATCTTTATTATGGAGTGAAATATGGAGAAATATCTTGCAACTGAGTTTTATTTTTCTGAGACAAAGTCAACCAGTTGCACATGAAATCAAACACTACAAGAAGTGAATATTGCATGGAAGGAATAGAACATATTATTGGTGATTCAGCACAAGAATACATTCATTTCTCAAATGGCGATCAAAGAAGATACAAATGATAGACAAAGCCTAGCACAAAGAGGCTGCAATACCTAGAAATTCATCGCGTTGGCCTTTGATACAAAGCATACAGAGAGGATGAATATACCACGCATAAAGGGCTGAAGATCTCACAAGTGTAAATTCTAGATCAAGCTTCAGACAATAAAAATGGAGATAAATCTGTGTGCCATGAAGAGATTTTTAGCATATACAATTTTTAAACAAACCCAGAAGCTTGAAGGTTCTTACCTCACGGCCTAGAAGAGTTTCAAGGTAATTTTGCAATAGATGGCTATCTTCATCTATTCAAGGCTCGAACCATAACTTACGGTGGCAGCCAAGAAGATCAAGGAACTTCAATAGAGAAAGCACAAAAGAGGAATAAACGAGCTTCAGGAAAACACACTAGTCGCGACCAGCCTCACAGAACTCTTAAAACACATGGCACGAGCTCACACATGGTGGCTAAAAGACATAGAGTATTTTGCAGCCACGACCTGTTGCAGAGGAAAATATATGATCATACATGATGGCTAGGCACGAAAAATCGGCTGAAACAGTGTAGGGGTCCTTGGTTTTGAGCTTGAACAGAGTATTTCTATGGCGGCAGCATGGCATGGCGGCTAGAGCTTCTTCACGAAGCTTCCTCAGAATAGTCAAAGTGCAAAATGATTGTGTTTTTAGGGTTTCAAAGCTAATATGGAGTTCCCTAATTCGAAGTGGGAGTTTTGACTAAATTTTAAAATAAGAATCATTTCATGTTTTTCTTTCTCACCGTGGTATAGACTATTAGGTCAATTCTTCCTAGTCATTTGGTCAAATTTTACAATGATGCTCAAATAATACAATACTCGGTGATGGTTATTGAAATATACTTTCAAATAAATGGTGTGTGAAATAGCTGATGCAATATAGACTTTGGAGTGGCCGACCAACATGTTAGAGAAAAAGATTTATGTTAAGTGTGGTGGCGGATTTCAGATTTTGCATAGGCCTGTGATTTTATAAAGTCAGGTTTCCATTTGACATAAGTCTTAATTTTTATGTTTTGCATTACATATTGTAAAGTTAAATGATTAAATGATAAACTATAAATCATTTAATTATTTTAGCTATCTTAAAGTGCAAATATAAAATATTAAGCAAAGATGGAGTTCTATTTCACTTGGGCGGATTGACACAAACAAGGTGGCTTTCGCATGCTTGGGCCCACCTTTTGAGGGATTTATAGTTCTGTTTGAGTGCTATTTGTTTCAGTTATCAGTTGACCTTGAGTTTGGACCATCATGCGCTCATTGCATGGGTTTGAGCCTCTTTTTGAAGGCTTTTTTGCTTTTGCTCATGGATTGCCTTGGAGTTATCATTTTCTCATTGAAATTGACTTTTAGTTCCACCTCCATGCCTTTTTGAAGGCTTTTTGTATATATTGAGATTTTTTTTTCTTTTTTCCTCTAGTTCTTGTTTTTCTCCTTTGCATTCTGCAAAGTGAATTATTTGTAACTCAGCTTTTTTCAGATTAATATAGTAGCAGGTTTACAGGTTATGTTAGCGTATAATTTGTAGAGTTTTTCCTTATGTTATCATTGTGAGTCAAGTATTAGCCTTCTTAGATTCAGGTGTTGTATCTTATGAGTGTTTTGGATGCAAATTTATTGTGTTTCACATCAAAACCTTTAAATTTTTGTCACATTCATGAATGCATGTGCACAGAAAAACATTCTTAGTTGCAGTTCATAAATTGTGCTCATAATATATTCATTTCTTTAAGTTGTGAAAGTATTTTTTTCCTTCATAAAGAATGATTTATCTAGCCTTTATGTGAATCATTTATGTAGTTGAGTTGTTCGATCTGAGTTGTGGAAATAGGCTCATGAAGAATCGGTTGAGAATTAATTTGTTGTCTTAAATTTCTAATTAGGTGCATCACACAGTTAAAGTTTTACAGTTTAGAATTTAGATTTAGTCTTTCTCCCTTTTCCAGTAAATTACTCAGTTATTAACCAAAAAATTAAATAGGAACCAACCTAGAATCTGGAGGTCTAATTCCTTATAGGGTACCCACAACCTAGAATTAGTTCCCATGTTTCAATAGATTGTTGAATTTCAGCATTCAAGCATTCGGGTGCAATCTGTTTGACAACAGTTTTTGGCACGCCCGGTGGGACAGAATTAACAATTCAAATTGTTGTTTTGGTATGTACAACAGTATACCGGATTTTTAGAAGAGCTATATCAAGTACCTAGTGACTCTGTTCTTAAGATTCAAAGCAGATTAGTAGCAGCCAGCTTATGAGAAATATCCAAATGAGAAGAAGCTCTTCTCCATTCGAATATTTGCAGTTGTCTTCGCCAAAAAGAAGAGGAAGGACAACAAGAAAAATACATGAAATTCCTTCAAGAGACCTATCAGTTTCTCCAACCTTCAGAACATAACCAATAGTTTACATTTCAAGAAGGAGAGGCAGATCATCAACAAGGCAGCCAAGTGCACATTCAACTTCACCAAGCTACCGAGTGTCTGTTTCACCTGTACCAGTTTTACAAGCTACAAATTTCAGAATACCAACAACTCCAATGGCCAGAGCGCATGTGTTCATACCATTCAATGGGGGTAGCCCATTGAATCTAGATTAGCATGATGATACACCAGCTATAGCACTAAAGAGTTTTCCCTTTTTCACTGGCGAAGAGCAAACAACTCCAATAGAGCATATCAAAGATATGGCTTCACTATGTGGAGTTCATCACATTACTCAAGAGAATGTCGTGTTGAGGCTATTAGCAACATCATTCAAAGGAAAAGCGCTTCAGTGGTTTCACGGTTTACCAATTAACACAATTATGGTATGGGATGATTTAGGAGATAAGCTGAGCAAATAGTTTTCTGATAAGTTTGATCATCTATCTCTAGTCGAACAGATGACGACTATAAAGAGAGCGCCACAAGAATAGATGATGGACTTCAACTTCAAGTTTCAGTGAACCTGGACTAGGATTCCGATAACGGTAAGACCTACACCTTATCACGCTATTCTATATTATCTTAGGTCATTAAACAATGATATAGCTTTAATGATTCCGTCAATGGGAGGATTAACATTACCAACCGCCTATGATATCACTATTAAAGCGAAAAACAACCTTATTCAAGCTGGTAAAATTGCACCAAGGCCACCTATGCCCATATTTCAAGATATCCATCCCTTGATGCCAATTAATTTTCCACCTATTTCCTCAATCCCAGCTGAACCAGCCTTAGGCTATCCACCAGTTGTTCAAAATGGTGTTTTTCCAGCACAATCAAAGTTTCAAGAGCTAAAAGGTAATCATCAAGAGATGGAAAAATTGTTGTAGATAGTTAACAATGATTTAGTCAGTCTCAAGAGGCAACAAAATTAGAATTGCAGGCCTTACCAAACACCTTTTCAGCCTAATAGACCACCCTATCAGGCAAATAATTCAGGACAACGTAGGAATTTCAATCCCAAGCCACCATATAGTCAAAATAAAAATGCTTCCAACTCATCTAAAGAGCTCGTTCCTGTTAAAAATAAATTAGCACAAGACTACGTATGGTGTTACCCATGCAATCAGCCTCATAACCAGGCTACACGCATGAATGGAGTGATAAATCAGGCTCTGATGGTTCAGAGCACATATGCTGCAACAAAAAATACAACAAAAGATGGCAATGTTCAGAATGATCAAACACAACAAAATGATATGGATGTTTCCATGATGAATTGGCAAGGCAATGAATTTTGCGGATTAAATCAGATTCAAGGTCAAAATCAGTCAGATACATCTATTGTAGCGAATACAAGATCCAAGAAAAGAGCAACAGATTTGAGACAACAAGCTGTTTTTGACAAACAACAGCCAAAAAGTGACAAACAATAGGTTGATAAAGGTAAACAACAAGCTATTCATCAGAAGATTCAAGTTCCAACAGCTGATAATGAGAAAAGACAACTCTCTTCTTCAAAAAATGTTCAAATTTTACCAAGGAAGCAAGCTGAGCCTGCCAAAGAATAGCAGAAACAAGTTGAGCCATTTAAAGACATGAGAGCTCAACCAGATCCAGTTCAGAAAGAGACTATTGTTCCTAAAACCCAGCATAAGGTTAGTTCTCCTGCTTTTAATATTATAGATCATATGAAGAAGGTGACTATAAGCATCACCATGTTGGATGTGTTACACTCACCTGGGCAGAAAGAAGGTCTGTAAGAGGCTTTGGCTAAAATATCCATTTCTGACAAAACAACTAAAGAACAACCAAGAGTCCTTGCTAACAGTTCAGACAACAAAAAGGGGTAGTCAAATCAAGAGGTAAAGCCACCACCCTTTACGTTAGTCTGATAATTGGTAATAGCATAGTGCATAACTGCATGATAGATTTAGGAGCAAGTAGCTCAATCATGCCCAAACAACTAGTAGACAAGTTAGGTCTTGAGTATGAGCCATTTTCAAAAGGGGTAGTCCAATTGGATGGCACATCCATTAAGTCTATATGAGTTATTAAAAATCTACCCCTTACATTGCATGCCTATCCAAATTTTCAAATACCACAGGACATTTGTGTCATTGATCTCACACCGTATTTTGTTGTTTGCCTATCTAGAGATTTCACTGCAAAATTAGGTGGTTATTTGTCATCAAACTAGTCTCACATGTTTTTTCAGAACCAGATACGGTACCAAAATTACCATTAAGTCAGAACCACAAGCTAAAGACCATATTGAGCCCTATATACCAAATCCTATAAATGCAAACCTAGCTTTCCATGATCAGGAGGATCAATCCATGAATCTCGACCCCACTGTACCTATAGAAGGCATACTTGATATTAATTTAGATGAGTGGGCAATAGAGAATCACGAGGTTGACCCATTCAGTCTTATGGATGAAGTAGGTTTGGGTGTTTATATGATTCATGAGCCTGATATCACTATTCAAAATCTAGCCAAGGAGGAAAAAGGGGCAGAACAACAAATTGATCAGCTTTGGAAGTTGTAATTTGATGGATCAAGGAGTAAAATTGGTGCAGGTGGAGGAGCAGTGCTCATATCACTTGAAGGACACAACTATTATTCAACTTTTAGATTTGCTTTCAGTTGTTCTAATAATGTTACTGAGTATGAAGCATTGATACATGGTTTAGAGTGGGCCAGAAAAAGGAAAATTAAGTGTTTACAGGTATTTGGTGATTTTGAGTTAATAGCAAATCAGGTAAGGAATCTGAATTTAACAAAGAATGATTTGCTGAAATTGTATAAGCACCGTGTTTGGGATTTAATTGAAGAATTTGATGCATTTAATCTGCAATCTGTGCCCAAAAACCAGAATAAGCAAATTGATAAACTTGTTGCCATGGGATCACAATTTGACATCCCAATTGAAGTTCATAACATGCAAGTGCAACAATATGTGAAGGTAGTTGTTAGACCTTTAGTACCTGATAATAATGTAAGCTGGCAAATTTTTGACAATGATGAACAGATAGCTCATTTTTTGATGGAAGAAGCAGAGTTTTCTGCTAGAAATCAGTGCAAGTTTGATCAACAATATGGTGATTAGATCATGCAATTAAAGTCCAATAAACTGCCAAAAGGTTTGGTGACTCTTGAATCCATCTTCAACATTGATGACTAGGTTAGAAGAGATAAATCCAGCATCATAGTGAAGCAGGAACATTATGAACCAATAGAAATATTCAAAGACAAGCTTCTCAAGCTTGGCAAAGTCTGTACAAAGGAGGAACAACAAGCTTTTATCTCACTTTGTCAAGAACTCAGCGACATCTTTGCTTGGGAATATGGAGATCTAAAGGGTTTTAACCCTGAGTTAGCTCAGCACACCATTGAGCTGGAACCCAACGCAAAACCAGTTAGACATAAGCAAAGGCCCCTGAATCCGAAGTTAGAACACTTGATGAATACAGAATTGAACAAGCTGATAGAAGGGAGTATTATATTTCCAATCAAGCACACCTCTTGGGTATCAAATCTGGTGCCCATTAGAAAGAAGAATGAAGAGATAAGATTGTGCATTGATTTTCGTGATCTAAATGGAGCTTCACTTAAAGATCACTATCTATTGCCTTCAATGGAGCAGATACTGTAGGTTGTTTCAGGATCAGAAAGGTTCTCATTGTTGGACGGATATTCAGGTTATAACCAGATATTGGTTAAGGAAGAAGACCAGTATAAGATAGCCTTTACCACCAAGTGGGGTACTTTGGCTTACAAAAAGATGTCGTTTGGATTTTCAAACACAGGAGAAACCTTTTAGAGAGAAATGGATATGGCTCTCCAAGGTTTGATAAACAAATTTGTTCTTGTTTACTTAGATGATATCACTGTTTTCTCACGAAATGCAAAGGAACATTTTGGTCATCTTAGACAGATATTCGAGAGATGCAGAGAATATGGAATTTCTTTGATTCCAAAGAAAATTATCTTTGTTGTTCATGAAGGTAAGCTTCTGGGTTACATTGTTTCAAAATATAGTATTTCCATTGACCCAGAACGCATTATAGCCATTTTGGCTCTACCACTTTCTGCTCACAAAAAGGGTTTGTATAGCTTTCTTGGTAGGATAAATTTCATTAGGAGATTTATTCCCAACATTGCAGCATTGTTACAACCTCTTACAACGATGTTGAAGAAGAACATGCAGTTCAACTAGACAAAGGAAGGTAAGAATAGTTTTGAGTAGATTAAAGAGGCACTTGCAGCAGCCCCAACACTAATAAATCCAAACTTTGATAAGGATTTTATATTGTATGCGTTTGGTAGTGTTGATACAATTTCTGCCATGTTATGTCAACATAATGATCAAGGACTTGAATAACCCATAGCGTTTTTTAGTCAAGTCTTGCATGATTATGAAACAAGATATTCTTTTTGTTGAAAAGCATGTGCCTATTTTAGTAAGGAGTCTTAAAAAATTTAGACATATGTTGTCTAATAATAAAATATATCTGCTGGTAGCTCACCCAACAGTCAAGGAATTTCTGCTGAATAAAGACATTAATGACAAGCAAGCAGGCTGGATAACCAAAGTCATGGAATAAGACATCAATATAAAGGTTACCAAGCTTGTTCGAGGTAAGGGTTTGTGCAAACAACTTGCATAAAAGGAACATAACAACAATGAAGAAGTCACTACAATTTCTAACAATGAGGAAGAACCTGTTGTTTCAGTTGTTCGAGCTGATTGGATCCATCAGATGATCCATTACTTGCATACTGGAGATTTCCCAGAAGGTATGGACAAATCTAAACGAAGGTATTAAAGATTACAAGCAATTCCTTATGCAGTAATAAATGATGTTTTGTATAAAAAGGATTTCAATGGAGTATTCCTTAGATGTATTCACCAGAATCAGATTAAAGGAATTCTAGAGGAATTCCATGATGGGCCTATTGGAGGTCATTTTGCACCACGTACTACAACCCTGAAAATCATGAAAGAAGGGTACTATTAGCTAGACCTTTTCAAGGATGCTTATGCTTATGTTAGAAAATGTGCTAAATGTTCCTTGTTTGCAGGAAAACAGAAGTTAGCAGCTCTGCCCCTGAATCCAATTCAGGTTGAGCAACCATTTGGAAAGTGGGGACTTGACTTCATTAGTCCTATTAATCCACCATCAAGTGCAGGGCACAAGTGGATCTTGACAGTGACAAATTACTTCACGAAATGGACAAAAGTAGTTGCTCTGAGAGATGCAAATGAAACATCAATTTTAAATTATTATCAAGACATAATTTCTAGGTTTGGTACACTCGAGTCTATCATTTCCGATAATTCTTTAGCCTTTATTGGCTTAAAAGTTTCAGATTGGTCAGTAAAGAATAACATTTATTTGAATAGTTCATCCAATTATTACCCCCAAGGTAATGGATAGGCATAATCGACAAACAAGAATCTGATTATGATTATTAAAAAGACAATTGAAGATAATCAGAGGTCATGGCATGATAAAATTAAATTAGCCCTTTGGGCTGATAGAGTTACACCAAAATGATCAACAAGTTATTCACCATATGTTTTGGTTTATGGAAAAGAGGCCAAACTTCCTATTTCAATAGAGTTCCCAACTCTGAGCTACATAAAAGAGCTAGAGTTACTTGAAGAGCAGCCAATGCAAGTTAGGCTTACTGAATTAATAGAGTTGGAAGAAACCAGGAAAGAAGCTTTCAGGAAGCTTCAGATTCATCATTCTCAGATGAAGAAGACATTTGACAAGAATGCAATAGCAAGAGTCTTCAATGAGGGTGACTTAGTTTTCAAATGGGATGAATTAAAGAGCAGGCCTGGCAAACATTCCAAGTTCGATGCCATGTGGGATGGCCCATACATTATAACAGCAAAGAAAGAACATAATGCTTTCCAACTCTCAAGGTTGGATGGAGAAGTGTTGCCAATTCCCGCTAACGGGATCCATCTCAAGCAGTGTTATTAAAAATTTAGTTACTGCTATACATAGTAGTATAGTTTCAGTTTCAATATGTTTTCAATAAGTTCTCATCGCACATTAGTTTTCATTCAATATTGTTTCACTTTCAATAATGTGCAGTCACTGCACAGGCATTTCAGATTCTATCATAAACAGAGTTGCAGTAGTTTCTTTCAGTTTGTTTGTTTTGAAGTTGAGTTACAAAACTTTTTCAGTGAGGTTAAGAGCAAGAACGAACTCCATGCCCAATGGATAAGCTACATAACTGGTCTATGGTGTTTAATAGTAAAACACTCCGCAGAGGTCACCAATCTATTACCTATTTTTCACTACCAGCTCAAACAGGTAGATTTGAATTGTAAATTCAAAGCTAAAAGGTACACAAGTTGTTCAAAAAAAATATGCTAAGTACTCATTATTGTGCAATATTTCGTTATAGTGTAAATTTCAGTGATATTATGCAAAAAGATCTCAAAATGATATCATAAGTTTGCATAATGTTTGTTGTTTTATTCATAATGTACAAACCAGAATCCCACACAAGCCGTGGGAGTAACTCAATTTGATTTTCATAATTGAATAAGGGGTGCATGAAGTAAAGTAAGCTATACAACTGAGAATAAAGAAATCATAGGGTAGAAAGTGATTCGTCATTGCCTGGAATGACGAATTGTTGATAGGTTGAGGTCTTTAGTTGTGATTCTGAATCAATCCAACTCCAAGCTCCAGCGTACCTGCAGGTTGATGGAAGTGAGGTTAGAGAAATGCGAATCAAATCCTATCATATGCCTACGCTACCAACAAAAATATAGCATACAATTGATCAAGCATCCATCAGATGATTTCATTAAAAAGGGCACAAAATTCAAAGAGGAAGCTTTCAGCTTCTTTTATTTTGCTAACATGTTTGTTCACTATGCATGAACAGGTTCATTATGTTCATGATCATTTTATCAGATATGTGGAGTAAAATAGGCTCCCACAAAGGGTTGAGCTTGGCATATCAAGGAGGACACACTCTCAAGTTGCATACGAGAGTTCATTAATATTGATAACAATCATTAAGAGAGCTGCTGAAACTAAAGGATATAATCATACAAGTAGCCTTATTTCAAAGAGATTCAAAAAAATAGTGTGAAGAACTCATCAATTTCATTAATATTTTGTTCAGCTCTACTTTACATTCTCACATTACATCTAAATGAAGTATAGAGCCTCTTTACATTGAAGAGAAATAGAGTATTCAAGCATTTGAGTGTTTCATAACTTCAAAAGCATATAACAATCTACAAAAGGGAGTAGCCATACATCAAGAAAATATTAAAAAAGTATGATAATGGATAATTATTTATTGACAGGGGCATTGATTTCAATATAATTCACTATGTGCCTTTAATGATAGTCAATAAGAGAGAAAATACATTGATATTACTTGTTGTCCTATATGATGCAGTTTCAGCTAGAATAATCATAATCATCAGATGATCTACAAAGCACAAAGATCATTTCAAGAGCTTCAAAGAAACAACTGCAAGGGAGGAGATCATTTAATGACTATTGTGCCAAGACAGTTAACAAAATTATGTGAGAGTCATAAGTTTCAGCTCTTCAATCATAGGAAATCAAAACAACAAGCTTGCAGCTAGAAAGTGACAACAAAACAGTCAAAAATTCATAAATCCCTTTGATATCAATGATGTGAACAACAACTTGAAAAGAACAAGGAGGCAGAGCGTAAAACTTTGTTCAATTTTTTTAAAAATAAGCAAGAGACCAAGCATATCAAGCTCTCTACGGTGGCCAAATAGACAAATACCCAACATGAGCAAAATACATAGGATGGTATGTTTTCATGAGAAGTGTTGAAGCAACTAACTCTTACATAGGAGAATAGGCAAATATACCTCAATGCTAAGCTACAACAAACAAATAAATGCAATACACAGAAAACCAAATGAATATTGGCAGGTATACACGATGGTCAAATACATAGATGAGAGCTTCCTTTCTTGCAAATTATAAAGGCCATGGTTGTCCAGTATGTAAAGAGGTTGGGAGAAACAGAAATAAAGACCTTTCTTTGCTCAAATAGTGAGCTAATGAACATAGATTAAAAACTGTAAATGAGATGTTTTCTTCATAAATAATACAGGGATCGTGGCTTGGAAGCATCATCTAGCATTTTTTCCCATCTAGGGGTTTTGACAGCAGTTACAGGAATAAATGAATTTCTTCCAAAATACGGGATACCCATATGAGGTTCCATATTCAAAATGTAATTTTATTCACGTTCTGAAGTGGGGTTTCTTCTAAAAAATTGAAAATATAGTGTATGTAATACCCACAACCTAGAATTAGTTCCCATGTTTCAACAGATTGCTGAATTTCACCATTCAAGCATTCAAGTGCAATCTTTTTGACAACAGTATACTTATATGATATCATTGTTTTCTCAAGAAATGCTAATGAACATTTTGGTCATCTTAGATAGATTTTTGAGGGATGCAGAGAATATGGAGTTTCTTTCAATCCAAAGAAAATTATTTTTGTTGTTCACGAAGGTAAGCTTTTGGGTTACATTGTTTCTAAAGATAGTATTTCTATTGACCCAGAACGTATTGCAGCCATTCTGGCATTGCCACTTCCTGCTCACAAAAAAGGTTTGCAAAGCTTTCTAGGCAGGATCAAGTTTGTTAGGAGATTTATTCCTAACATTGCAACATTTTTGCAACCTCTCACAACTATGCTAAAGAAGAATATGCAGTTCAGCTAGACGAAGGATGGTAAGAACATTTTTGAGTAGATTAAGGAGGCACTTGCAGCAGCCCCGACACTAATAAATCCAAACTTTGATAAATATTTTATACTGCATGCATTTGGTAGTGTTGATACAATTTTTGCCATCTTATGTCAGTAGAATGATCAATTTCTTGAATAGCCCATAGCGTTCTTTAGTCAAGTATTGCATGATTATGAAACAAGATATTTGTTTGTTGAGAAACATGTGCTTGCTGTAGTAAAGAGTCTTAAAACGTTTAGACACATGTTGTCTAATAACAAAATACATCTGTTGGTAGCTCACCCAACAGTTGAGGAATTTCAAGTGAATAAAGATATTAATGACAAGCGAGTAGGTTGGATAACCAAAGTCATGGAGTACGACATCAGTATAAAGGTTACCAAGCTTGTTCGAGGAAAGGGTTTGTGCGAAAAACTTGCAGAAAAAAAAATAGAACAACAATGAAGAAGTCGCTACAGTTCTGAATAATGAAGAAGAACCTGTTGTTTCAGCTGTTCTAGCTGATTAGACCCATCAAATGATCCATTATTTACATATTGGATACTGCCCAAAAGGTATGGACAAATCTAAACAAAGGTATTACATGTTACCATAAATTCCATATGCAGTAATAGACAGTGTTTTGTATAAAAAGGATTTCAATGGAGTATTCCTTAGATGTATTAACCCTGATCAGATTGAAAGGATTCTGAAGGAATTCCATGATGGACCTGCTAGTGGTCACTTTGTACCACATACTACAGCCCTGAAAATCATGAAAGCAAGGTACTATTGGCCAAATATTTTCAAAGATGCTTATGCTTATGTCAGAAAATGTGCTAAATGTTCACTATTTGCAGGAAAACAGAAGTTAGCAGCCCTGCCCCTGAATCCAATTCAGGTTGAGCAACCATTTGGTAAGTGGGGACTGGACTTCATCGGTCCAATTAATCCACCATCAAGTACAGGGAACAAGTGGATCTTGATAGCGACAGATTACTTCATGAAATGGACAAAAGTAGTTGCTCTGAGAGATGCAAATGAAACATCAATTTTAAATTATTATCAAGACATAATTTCCAGCTTTGGTACACCCAAGTCTATCATTTCAGATAATGCTTTAGCCTTTATTGGCTTAAAAGTTTTAGATTGGTCAGTAAAGAATAACATTTATTTGAATAGTTCATCCAATTATTACCCCCAGGGTAATGGATAGGCATAATCGACAAACAAGAATCTGATTAAGATCATTAAAAAGACAATTGAAGATAATCAGAGGCCATGGCATGATAAACTTAAATTAGCCCTTTGGGTTGATAGAGTTACACCAAAATGATCAACAAGTTATTCACCGTATGTTTTGGTTTATGGAAAAGAGGCCAAGCTTCCTATTTCAATAGAGTTCCCAACTTTGAGTTACATAAAAGAACTGGAGTTACTTAAAGAGAAGCCAATGCAAGTTAGGCTTACTAAATTAACAGAGTTGGAAGAAACCAGAAAAGAAGCTTTCAGGAAGCTTCAAATTCATCATTCTCAGATGAAGAAGACATTTGACAGGAAAACAATAGCAAGAGTCTTCAATGGAGGTGATTTAGTTTTTAAATGGGATGAGTTAAAGAGCAGACCTGGCAAACATTCCAAGTTTGATGCCATGTGGGATGGCCCATACATTATTATAGAAAAGAAAGAATATAAAGCTTTCCAGCTTTCAAGACTGGATGGAGAAATGTAGCCAATTCCCATCAATAGGATCCATCTCAAGCAGTGCTATTAAGCATTTAGTTGTTGTTGTACATAGTAGTGTAGTTTTCAGTTTCAGTTATGCTTTCAACAAGTTTTCATTGCACATTAGTTTTCATTCAGTATTGTTTTGCTTTCAATAAAGTGTAGTCACTTCACAGTTTCAGACTCTATCATAAACATAGTTGCAGTAGTTTCTTTCAGTTGTTTGTTTTGAAGCTGAGTTACAGAAGTTTTCAGAAGTTAAGAGAACCAATGGACTCCATGCCCAATGGATAAGCTACATAGCTGGTCTATGGTGTTTAGCAAACAAACACTCTGCAGAGGTCGCCAATTTGTTACCTATTTTTCACTACCAGCTCAAACAGGTAGAGCTGAAATCCAAACTCAATCCAATAGGTACCCAAGATGTTCAAAATTTTCTACTAAGTACTCATTATTGTGCAATATTTTATTACAATGTGAATTTCAATGATATTATGCAAAAACATTTCAAAATGATATCATAAGATTGCATAATTTTTGCTGCTTTATTCATAATGTACAAACCAAAGTCCAACACAAGTTGAGGGAGTAACTTCATTTGATTTTCATAATCAAATAAGGGTTGCATTAAGTATACAGTAAACTATACAACTGAAAATAGGGAAGGTATAGGGTAGAAAGTGATTCGTCATTGCCTGGAATGATGAATTGTTGACAAGTTGAAGCTTTCAGTTGTAACTCTGAATCAATCTAGCTCTAAGCTCTGAATGTACCTGCAAGTATGATAGAAGTATGGTTAGAGCAATGTGAATCAAATCCTACCATATGCCTACATTATTAATAGAAATATAACATACAATTGATCAGGCATCCATTAGATGATTTCATTGTTCAAAGGCATAAAACTCAAGAGGAAAGCTTTCAACTTCTTTTATTTTGCTAACACGTTTGTTCACTGTACAGGAATAGGTTTATTATGTTTGTGATCATGTTATCAGATATGTGGGGTAAAACGGGCTCCCACAAGGTTTGAGCCCGACATATCAGGAAAGACACTCTCAAGTTACATATGAGAGTAGTTAACAATGTCAGAACAATCATTAAGAGAGCTGCTGAAAGTAAGAATATAATCATATAAGCAGCCTTATTTCAAAGAGAATCAGAAAAATAGTGTGAAAAACTCATCAATTTCATTAATATTCTGTTTCAGCTTTGTTTTACATTTTTCACATTACATTTAAATGAAGTATAGAGCCTCTTTATACTGAAGGGAAACAAAAACATAATATCAAACATCAAGCTATTTCATGAAGTTTTGGAATTGATTATACAAGGGACAATGATTATTCACCATAGTAGCTTAAGAGACTTGAAACATCATATTGCCATTATAATCTAAAGGACAACAACAATCATTTTGGGGAGCCTACAAGGTTTTTAGAGGTAGGTCAAAAAAGAAAGTGGTGACAGTCACCGTGTACACAAGGATACAATCATGATATTATACAAGACAACTCACTGTTAAATGAGTAAGTATATTTTCTGAAAATTTAAGTGTATTCATTTTTTCCTCTTCATGAAAACATAATGGTGAACAAGCATAGTGGAACAACATAGAAGCACAGTGAAAGCTTTCAACATAATTGCTTATAAGGTAAGAAGAATAAAAATGAGATATGCGACTTACATGATGAAAGTGGCTTGATCATAAGTGCAGGGAAGCCATATAGAGGTGGATAGTCATCAAATCAGAAAAAAGCAATCCAATACAATAAAGTTTAATTATGCCTTAATATACATATATCCAGGGAAACAGAGTACCCTTTTGTTGTCTCAAGACCAACAAAAGGCAACTATTTAGGAAATAAGAGACATAACAGTGATCATAATGGAGCAACAATTGAGAGCTTTTCATTAAGTTTCAATGCAGGGTTGTAATTTTCATTACTGCCCAAGCAAAGTCCCAGGTGAAAACTTTGGTGGGGAAGTCAATGATAATGGTAAAAACTTTATATGATAAAATCAAAATACAATTACTATGTCTGGATCAGACATGTGAAATGAGCTTAATAAAGAAAATTTAAGCAACTTACTTGGTAATAGTACCATGAAAAACTATGATAGCTGGTTGATGACTGCATGTAGAGCTCCAAGAGAAGAAAATGTCAACCATATTGGTTGTCGATAGGAGAGGGCAATAAATCTTCAATAATATCTTTAACCAAGGATTATAACCATATTCATGTCGATTGATTGCATAATATCTCAATATGAATTTAGTTGCACTCAAACATCATCTTGAGAGACTGTAACAGAAAATGAAGGCTATAGGTTTATCGCAAACCTAGAGTATGGAGATCATGGCACAAAATGAAGAGGAACCAACACAGGAATTGCAGTAATCAAGTCACTGCTATGAGATTTACAAAAAATAAAGCCCTAATTCTAAGTTAACATCAAAGGTTTTTCTGGTAAATGAAATATCACCCAAGTGTACAGTGATTTTATAGGTGGAGTTTCAAGGAACAAACCTAGTATGAAAAAGAAATAATATATGGAGTTACGGGTTTTTGAATAAACCCATATCTTTTTACAATAACAACAGTAAGAAATCAAGTCCAATGTGTATGTCTAAGCCGCGGCCAAAGAAAAGCAAAATAAAAACCCTCATATGAGAATGCAAATTTTTCATCACTTTTACATGAAGTAGAATGAAATATACGAGGTCTGAATGCCCAAATGGCTCAAAGCCCGTACCCACAAGGAAACAAAGAAACCTACAGCCAGAATATTGTACAGAATAAATAAATTTTTATCATCTTTGGAAAGATAACAAAGATTCAGAGAAAGGAGGTCGGCAACTAGGAGAAATATAGATAGTTCTCACAAATAAAGTAGAATACAAAGAAATATTCATACATGGTACAACCTGAACATGGAAAAAATACAAGGAAGGAGAACTCACCATGATTTCACCTGTTGGAAACCAAGTAGTTGTGGCCAAGCCTCATAAAAGTTACCAGATGTATGGCTCGAGCTCACACATGGTGGCCAAAAGAACATAGACAAGTGCAAAGGAAATAAAATCATGAAGTCATAAGTCTACCCATGTGAGCCACGGATTTGAAGATATTTTCTTGCCTTCAAATCGAATGTAAGAGCCATAAAATATCTTGAAATAACTTACCAGGCCTGCAAGTGGAGGAATCAATCATCTAGAGGGAGAAATTCATGAAATTCAATCTTTTCAATTTATTTTGAACCCTAGTTCATGGCGGCGGCCAGTAGGAGTGGAAGCTTCTCAAGCAAGCAGATAAACAATGAACGAAATGATTAGGCTTTGGGATTATCTTTCTTGCCCTATCTTTGGGTCGATGATCTTTTTGACTATATCTTTTAAAAAAGTAAAACAAAATCATTCCTAAGTATTCCTATTGTGGTCAAAACTCAGGAAGTCAATTGAATCTAATCATTTCTAAAGGGGTCATGACTATATGATGAAGTTCAAGAATTTTAAATATTTTGCATCCATTCTTAAATGTAATTTGTTGTTTGCCATCAAAGATAAGCAAATGCTTTTTGAACAAGTATACCATGGCCGATGTGATATTGAAGGCTTTTCATATCAAATATGCTAAGTGATGCTAATTGTGGGGGCCAATTAAAATATATGCTAAGTGTGGTGGTGGATTCAAAATTATGCATGGGCCCGTGATTTTATAAGGTGAAAATTCTATTTGACATAAGTCTTAATGTTTATGTTTTGCATTACATATTGTAAAGTTAATTGACTAAATGATAAAGTATAAATCATTTAATTTATTTAACTATCTCAAAGTGCAAACATAAATGTTAAGTGAAGATAGAATTTTGATTATAGCTTCAAGTTGGAGATGCATGCAAACTGCTATTTATAGACTGTGCATGGAGAGAAATATCGAAAATACTATAAAAAAAAATACGTTCATGCAAAAGTGGAGTTCAGATCATGCAAATGAGGCTCTTTCTTCAGTTCCACGTCAGTTGACAGGTTATTTGGGTCATGCGCATGAAGAGGTGATTTTTTTTAAGCAAGGAGAGTAGTTCACTTCATTTTTGATCTATTTTTATAAGGGTTTCCTCTTCTACTCAGATTTCACTTTGGAGTTATCATTTTTCACTTCAGTTCTCTTTCCAATTCTATTTTTGGCTACTTTGTGCATGCCTTTTGTATATATTGAGGAAACTTAGTTTTTTTTTCTCTAGTTCTTGTTTTTCATCCTTTGCATTTTGCAAAATGAATTATCGTGTAACTCAAATTTTTAGATTAATACAGTAGCAGGTTTACAGGTTCATTGTGTGTCATTTTTTGCAAAGGTTCCTTCAATTTCAGTGAAATCAAAATTTTGCCTTGTCATTATGTTGTTTCTATGCATGATTTGATGAATTTTTACTGTGTTTAATATCAAAACCTTTAAAATTATTGTCTCATTTGTATTTGCATGCATTCAAAATAGTGAAAATCACAGGTCTAGGATTGTTTAACAGAATAATCTGTTCTTCTTTGCTGAGAAAATTTTGTTTTCCTTCAAAGATGGTTTGTTCAAGCCTTCCTTAGAATCACTTTTGTGGTCAAACTTTCGAATTGACTTGTGTGGATAGTTTTTTTTGAAGTTCATTGTGAATCATGGTTGTAAGTTTTATCAATTAGGTGTATCACCATCAATTTATAGTTTTATGTGCATTTATTACAATCCTTCTACCCTTTTTCCATCAAAGTTAAGTACATAATCTAAAAAATTTATAGGAACCAGCCTAGAATCTGGAGGTCTATCTTCGCCATAGGAATACCCACAACCTAAAGATAGTTCCCATGTTTCAACAGATTGTTGAATTTCATCATTCAAGCATTCGGGTGCAATTTGTTTGACAACAAAATGATAATACAAAACCTATGAGAATACGATAAGCAGAGTCAGTGATAATGCAAAACCTATGAGAATAGGATAACCAGAGGCAAAGATAATGCATAACCTATGAAACAAAAATGCTAAACCATGACTGTAATATTTGCAAAATAAACCCTAGTGAGACAAAAAGGGTAAACTATGACTATAATATTTGCAAAATAAACCCTATTGAAAGAAAAAATGCTAAAATATGACTGTAATATTTGCAATATAAAATCTAGGGAAATAGAAAGAAAAAAAATACATACAGCTTCATCTATGGCACCGAAACAATGAAGAATATTTTTTTTTACAATGTAATGAAAGAAGAAAACAACCCCAGATTTTTCAATGGCGCGGAAACAACCAACAATATTATTATCTACATTTAAAATTAAAAAATTAAACCCTATGCAAGAGAGCGATGCTTGAATAGAAGATTATTTCCCAAAAATTTAGTGTGTTTATGAACATAAATTGGACAGTGTTCATAAACATGATACTTCAACATGAAAAATTGATTTATGCAACACCACAAATTGAATAAAACAAACACAAAATGCAAATAAAACTAAAAAGAACTGAATATTGGTGAGCCTTAGTGAGCAAGCTCACCTGGGTCGAACGACTCAATGCAGGTCAAATGCAGTTGAATCTCGAGAACGCAACTGGCCTCATGTGGCTTCATCTGCAATTGGAAGTGAGGAAAAATAACTAATTTCAAGTTGATAAGTAAATAAAACCATTTCATTCATCGTTGGTTACTTGCATGGCGGCGAGGAACCCGCTCGATTTTTGCATGGCAGAAGTGGAGTTGAGCATAACGTTCACCAACTGGTGTCTACCCATCTCTTAACCAGAGCCCGAGCGTCTCAGGTTGTGGTTGTTGTTTGAAACTTGTAAGGAACTGAACTAAGCACGTAATGGTGTGCAAGTGAAGAATAAATGAGAAGTTGCTAGAATGAAAGGTTGTAAACTTGGCGAGAAGTGTGAGGCATTGAGAGCATTGAATGTAGGTTGGCTCAAAAAATACGTAGGGTGGCGTGGAGCTTAGAGGAAGTGGCGTGCATTAAACACAACTTAGGAGAAGTATAGGAAGGGGTAGCGAGTGATAAATGTGATGCAGTGGAGTGTTAGGGTGGCAGAGTGAGAGAATTAGATGTGGCAAGGTTGTCCAATTTGGGCGTTGTGCCATGCACGAATTGACAGTCGAGGTTCCTACGTATCGGTCACATGGTCTTTTTGGTGTTTTTTTAATTGGGTGGACAAATATCATCGTCCCACATGGCAAAATAAATCATTTTTAAATAAAAATTATTTTTTTATTGTTAATTACCCTTTTTCTGATAATGGGTATTTGCAAAGAAAAAATTATTGGTCCACGTGGACCATCTGATTTTACTTGCCTACGTATCGACTCCTCTCCCCTAACTCACTTCCCCCTTGATCATGTTTGGCCTAATTATCTAAAGTATCAAGTTCTTTGATTAGTATATATGGATATGTCAAAACCTAGATTTTGAGTAAGGTAAGATAAAATATAGTGGCTTAAAGTTTCAAACAATATATGTTGGATTTATCCAAGTCATACATGTATGAGATTCATTATTGTATATATACGTAGATCATCCTTTACATCACAAAACTTTAATACTAAGTTCACATGTTGTGTACCCACTCCAAATTACTACTTAAATAGTATTTTTTGAATTCATTACCAACTTGACAATCAAGAATTTGTACATGATCTCCTTTAAAGCATAGAAAATCATGTATTTAAATAATAATGATGAAATGAATAATATTTTAATTTAAATCAATTGATGATATCTAACTCGCTTCCCACTTGATCGTGTTGCATAATTCTCCATTAGCAAGTTCTTCCATTAAAGTATATATAGTTTGAAGGGGGTAAGATAAAAAATAGTGGGTTAAAGTTTCAAGTTCAATAAATATGGTGTCCACCTATCAAAGTCATATATGTATGAGCTTCATTATGGTATATATGTATGTATGTATGTATGGATGTATTACATCACAAACCTTACTTTTTCACATGTTGTGCAACCAAGTTCCAAAATTTTAGTACTTAAATAGTAGACAATTCATTACCAACTTGACACTCAAGAATTTATATGATCTTTTTAAACATAATTTCATGTATATTTAAATGAGAATGATGAAATGAAACATGTCTTTTAATTTCAATTGTTGATGATATCTAACTCACTTCCCTCTTGATCATGTTGCCTAATTATCTTTTATTAAGTTGATCCATTAGTAAAGAATATATGTTCTAGAATATATCCAAGTTAAATGTCATCTACATATATGTTCATACATGTATGCATTCATATATATATATGTACATACACACACAAATATGCATACATTCATATATGTATGTCCATATATATACATACATTATGTACACATACTATATGTAGTATGTATGTATGTGTACATTATGTACACATACATACATACATACATACATACATATCATGTACAAATACATGTACATATATGTATGTATCTGCACATTATGTACACATACATACATACATACACACATATAAATATATGTGTTTAAAAATAGGGTTTCAAAATAACTATTTAGGGTTTCAAATGAATACTTTGCATGGTTAAAAAATTATTGATAAATTTTAAATATTTGTACATATGTATATGTATTTAATGATGTACAAATGTATGTACAAATGTATATACATATTTATATATACATATCACATACATATGCATGTAGTTCTTTGAGCCCATTAAAATAGTTGTTTAGGAGTTCAATTGAACATTTTAGGATTTCATAATTTAGTTTAGAGAGCTTCAATTTGACTTTTTACTTGGTCTTGAGAAATTTAATATATCCATTTATATAAATATGTTTATGGATTTATGCATATGGGTTTGGATCTAGATATATATTTGACACATGTGTATCTATGTACATCCTTGAAACATGTGTGTACATGGACATAATTTATATAATTTGACATGTGTGTACTTGAGCTTATATATGTGTTGCACAGAATTTCCAAGCTTTAAAGCTTAGCATTTGGGGCACAATCCTTTGTGACAAAATTTTTTGTCCTCTTGTGCTTATAAATACAAAGGGGCAGTATGGGTAGGATATGATCAAAGACAAACTTAGAAGCTTTGAATCCCCTAGTTCTTCTTTCAGGATCATCATATCATCAGGGACACTATGATGTTTCAATCCAAAATCTAGTCATTTTGCAAAGTAAAATAAATGTAGATAGAGGTAACAGTGAAGATCTCATATCCCAACAACCACACCACATCCATCTTGAGTGCATTCACACCAGTTATGGAAGATTCAAGAAGGAGAGTAGATATGATAGCCTTGAAGATGCTTCAATAGGGGCAGTCATGGTGGATTGTGTAATAAATCAAACCAATCACAGTCAAATCAAGGGAACAATTTTGATTCAAGACAAAGCAAAGCATGATGAAGGCAATCTACTAAAGATTCATTAAATCATATGCAAAAAGATGGTAACTTCAATGTATGACAGTTCATGAAGATGGAAATGGCATCAAATAGATATCCTGATGTTTCAAGGAGAAGCATTGGTCATTTTTAGTTGACTCACACATCTATAAGTTAGGCAAAGAGTTTCACAAGGTGATTACAAGTCCAATGGCCTTTAAGGTCAGTTTTAGTGCACATACAAGCAGTTTTGGCCTATTTTAGAAGCCTACATGGGTGTGACTAGAGTTAGGTAGAATTTGAGGCCAAAATCATGTGAATTGGGGTAGTTTGAGGCCCCTTAAAAAGTGGCTTTTTTTCCTTATACGCCTAGTAGATTGAAGAGCTCATGCAAAAGGTTTAAACTTACCTTTTTCAATTAGTTCATACATTTTTGGAGTGCAGTCCAAGTTCAGATTGGAGGTGGAGTTTCAAAGAGTTAAACAAAATTCAAAAGGGTAGCAATTCGAGTTAACTCTTCTCAGCTCTTCTTCACTAAGAATTTCATGTTTTTCTTCTAGTTTCACATCTAGTTCCTCATTCATGCACGTTCAACATTTTCTATGAGGTCCAGTCTCTTTCAACTTCAGTTATCTGAGGTGGCTTTCTATAAAGCAAGGTCTTCAACTCTTGTTGAAGTAGTTCTTTCATTCCTCTTTCTACCTTATGTGAAAGAGATGTATTGTAACTCATTATGAGATTCATAGAGCAGCAGGTTTATGTAGTTTCATTAGTATTTTCAGATTTGTACAAGCAAAAACTTCTATTATTTCAATAAAAGCATCATATTTTCCTTCTCTAAATTTGTGTATTAAGTGTCTTTAGATGATTTGATCTATTTTTTGTGATTATCTATGCAAATCCTTGAATTATGTCTCATTTCAAATCATTTCTATATTAGAATAAGCAAGACTTATACATGTCATAGGTTTTGTTATTGATTTCAGTAGTTGTAGTTGTGCAAACATCTAGTTTTCCTTCAAGAACTTGAAGAACAACCATTCTATAAAACATTGTTGTGTGAGATTTTGAAAGCTAAGTTGTGCATAGGATAAAATTGATTTTTGAGAGAAGTTGTAATTTGAAACAATAGGTATAAGTCTTAGATTTTTGGTGCATCACCTCCTAGTAGCAGTAGAGTTTCATTTCCAAAGAAATTTCTTCCCCTTTTCCAAATCAGTTTTAGTAGTTTGTAGGAGGTTTTCAAAGGGAACCAACCAATAATCTGGAGGTTCATCCTCATCTTAGGCAACCCACAAGCCTGAGGATATCCCCATGTTGCACAAGATTGTCGAAGTTTAAGGCTTAGCATTTTGGGTGCAATCCTTTGTGACAACAATATGTACATTTGTACATGTACATGTGTGTGTATATGTATGTACACGTATCTAGATACATACACATATACATATACACATGTGTTATGTAATATATATAGTTCAACATTATATTTTTGAAGACCTCTTAAATTGTCAAATTCAAGTTCCTGAAACAATTGTAGTGGACCAAAACAAGTTGAATTTGATTTTAATTAATGTTGGAGGGAAAATGATAAATGATAAATTAATTAAATAATTAAAAATATTTAATTAATATGGATAGAAGAATTGATAAGACAAGGATAAGATGACAGATGAAAATGAATTAGTAATTTTTAAATATCTACACATATATATACATATACATACATCACACATACACACACGTGTATGCACATTCATACATATGCATGTGTGTACATATATATACAATCATACTTCTACTATATATAGTTAAAGTATGCTTGTGTATATATATTATATATATGTACATATGTGTGTGTACATATATACAAGCATATTTTAACAACACACACACACAACACAAACACACACACACATATTGTTAAAGTATGCTTGTATATATATGTACACACATGCAAAATGTTTTGGTCAAATCTTCAAAAAGTCATTTTTAGAACACTTCATGTTAGACATGCTATTAGAATGAGTTGTGTGGGGAGTCACACCTCCAAACCTTAGTGAAAAATAGGTAAGAGTCCATTTCACATTTATAAAAAATAAAGGTCTTGCAATATTCCATGTAACGACAACATGCTCGCAAAGTTAGCCCATGCGACTATCGGTCCATCTCCCCTATCTATATTTACATTCTTCAATAGATCTACAATCGTATGCCATTTTTCTATTGTTATCAAGGTGGTAGCATGAGTCTTGGTGCCCTTTACAATATACCCATTGTCATAAAGCACTCCCACTTCTTGAAGTACATCCCTTAGAATTGATGACCAACAAGAAAGGAGATATGGTTTAGAAACTCTCCTTCAAATATAGGACGGAATGATGTCAAAATTTATGGAGATTGCATCCAATCCGGTGATGAGGGTATGATATAATTTTAGGTCACTTCAACACCACACCCAATTTTTCAGAATTCTTTCCACAAACTTGTCACAACTCCATATGCTTCTTCTTTGGCCTTTTCTTGATTTTTCCCTCGTATAAACCTCCCTTTCCCACAATGTTTCTCCTTCTACTCTTTTTTCTTTGTTGGATGTTGTAACTTGTTCTAGAAATCTCCATTAAAACATAGGAAAGGAGGATTCTATCAATGATGGTAGAATTTGGCTTTAGATATGCCAACTATATTTTCTTGAAGATCCTAAATCCTTTTCAACAAATTCCTTTCATTATAGATAGGGAGGATGTCACCAAAGGTTGTGGAGTATGATTTTATGCACCTCCAAATAGCTATACTCCCACCCTTAATTTCCCTCATTAAATCTTCGTATCTATTTAACTCCACTACTCACATTTTGATGGTGAAAAAAATACACCTCTAACTACCTAAAATTGTGCCTTTAATGAGGTTACATGTCTATCTTTCATCTATGCATTGTCCTTCCTTTCTCACTACAAGTCTTGATAGGTTTATGGGTCACCATAACTCTTAATGGCACAATCACCCCTCTACCATACCTTGCACCATTCTTTTTGTCCTCAATGCCCAACCAAAAGGCCCATATCCTAGTTCATGCCTCATTAATTTGGGATTGAGTATGTTTGTTTCTTTATTTTTATTTGTTTACACACCTACACTACTCAAAATGGATGACACAAGCATGGTATGTGACACGTATTAGAGCTTCCCCTCATCTGCCTAATTTAATGACATGAGCTCCTTGTCATCCTTGACCTTCAAAGTTTGAAATTATTGTCATTTTCACTATTCACTTCACCTACCTCAAGCATGGCTCAAAGCATAATTAATGCTCAATTTTGATGTTGGAACTTTTAGAAAGGGTTTCCCTTTCATTTAGAAATTATTTAATATTTAGGGCATGTATCTACATGTACCTCTAGCTATGAAGATAGAGAAAAATGATTTGTTACCACTAATGCAATGGTTCGGGTTTGAAACCCACTAGAACTTGTACAGTTATTATAGAGTACAATTGCAATTCATAGGAATTACATACCCACACCTTTCAAGTACAAACCTACACATGTGGGTATGATTTCATGTGTAATCCAAGGGAAAATGATTCTTGTTAGTTACATGGATCCTCGATGATGTATCATTTAGGTGTTTGAGGACTTTAATATAGATATCAACATTATTTCTATGGCTAATAAGGTTTCAAATACTTCATGAGAGATTATTATGAATCCATGTTCAAAAAGCACTAATTGGAAAGATGTTTTGAACCCTTGTGTTTGAATTCCTAGATTCAAGGACGAAAACCCTTTTATTTATAGATAATTAGAGAATGAAAACCCTTTGGCCATGTGCATTAGAGGATCAAACCCTTTTGGCCGAAAGGATGATCTCACTTAGAGGTCATATTTCAACTTTCATGGTGGAAACTCTCTATTTTTTTGGGTTTGACAAACTTGTAGGTGGTTGTGGGCATACAAGATTCATCTCTAGTAGTTATTGCTACTATAGCAATATTTTGTAATGTATTATTGCCCAATTAAATGTAATAAAGGCTTTATGATTTATTTTATAATTGTGAACACAATTTGAATCTAGGGTATTAATTAATGAAAAATAGTGTTTGTGATTTGGGTGTGTTAGATTTGGTAAACATTTATATAAGGAAAAAATTATGGGTTTGTAAGAGCTAATTCAAATACTTTAACCCAAAATATGTTTGTCCGAAAAATTCTAAATAGGTACAGAGGATTTTAAATAATATTTTCTAGGTACATTTCAATCTTCATCTTCCCATGTGGTATCTTCAATCAACTAATTATTCTATTGGATAAGGTATTATATGATTTTCAGAGGTACCAACTTTGGATCCAAAATGGCTATTCCTTCTTCATCTAGATTGTTTGGGATGAAATTTATGTGCATTAGCCTTCATTGAGATAGAGACATGGAGATTTAGATGTCGCTTTATTGACCTAGGTAGCTCCAACTTGTATGCTACATTTTTAGTCATATGTGAACCCTTCTAAGGCTTATACAAATTGGGTTCCCACTTGGAATCCAATGTCTGGTGTTTCAAGGATGAGTTATATAGCTTTGCTAGTGTTGAATATGGTCATCAAGTAATCTCACCTTATTATATTCTTGTAAGGGATAAATGATGGATGGTGTTAGGTTCTTTAATAATTGAAGGTATTTACCATGATTACTATTAAGAGGCCATCTTTTTGGCATATTTCCCAAAACTATAACTATTTGCAAAATAGGTGATGTAGGAACCTTTGGTTGTACTTGCAGTGATAATAATTAAGCCACATCTCTATCCACATCTAGTTTAAGAATCTTTTGCATTTGGTGCAAGCTTACCATCTATGGACTCTCTACACAAAATCCTCTTAGCTCAAATTTTCTACCCTCTTAGTGGAAACTCATGAATAGCTCTTGGAAATTCATCTCTATTATTCCTAGAGTATTAAGTCATGGGCATGTGTAAAAAGATGGGGGGCCAAAAAGTGGCCAACTTTTTCAAAAAATTTAAGAGGCCATAATATGAGCACGTTATAATGTTCTCACATTATGGCTTAGAGTGACCGAGCCTGAGGCTCGATCACTCCCAATCTATAATGCACTTGCATTATAACGTGAATGCATTATAGCTTATTAAATAAAATAAAAATAAAAAATCCTCATTCTATGTATTTTGCAACCTTATGTCTTGTCCACGACTTGAAACCCGTGCATAATGCGCTCAATTTTGGAAGGCCAAATCTACTTAAATTCTTCATTGAGTCTTCGTAAAAAAAAATCCACGCTATTGGGGAGGTCGAAGAAGTAAGTAATTTCAATTTTTGTGTGAATTTGACATCAAATAGGTTGCTTTAATATGTATTTCGATGTAAATTTATTTAATTTTCAAGAATGATAATGCACCTCCAAACCCTCATCAAATTCCTCTTCAAAATACTAATTCACCTCATGCCAAAATCCCTTCTGAAGAACAACCCCAACAAACACCTCCAACAATTCCTTAACATGCTCCAAGAACTCAAGAAAATTTAATGGGGAAAATTCAAAAAATAAAAAACAAATTGAGGATATAATTGCAAGGTTGAAAGATCCTATATTCTTGCTCAATAACTTGAATCGATAGTATCACATGCAGATTCAATTAGCAAGCAAATAAGTGGTCAATTGGACAAGAGATGAGAGTTTACAAAATTTTATGTAGATAAATTATCTTATAAACAAGTGAAAGATGAAAAAATTATAAAATTTCAATTGTGTGCCCTATTCACAAACCCTAGAATGAATCAACCTTTACATCCTTCAAGAAAGAGGTTCCCTATCCATTGGTGCAACCACTAAGGGATAAAGAACCATTTTTGGAGGAGGTGGTGGATGTTTTTTCACCATCCTTCATGCAAAAAAAAATGAGGTGCCACACTATTTTTTGAGGAAACTCTACTGTGATTTTGTCCTCAATAAAATCCCAAACTATTTTCATATGCGAGAATTCCAGGGTAGAGGTGGGGGCTTCACATAGGACAGATTCAGGGCACGCATCGATGCACAACGACCAGCGAGACGAGTACTCGCTAGCATATGATCATGTGACTATCCCTTTCATTGTGAAGGAGAGTGTTGAGGTCGATACATTACAATCGATTAGTTCCCTCACCCAGAGCCTCATACAACATACTAGTCCTCTAGCACAGGGTGAGTGCGGTGTGTCTTTAGGATGAAGAGTTTCACCCCATTCTTGTTAGGCTTGCAGGTCACCTTGTGGTTATGTTCCCACACAGTCAAGATGCAGGTGCCCAGGGTACATCTATAGCTGACCAGATGGTGATGAAATATGCCCTCCTTCATGAGGCATCCAACCTTGATAATTAGGTAAATATTAGCAAGTTCATTGAATTTAATTTATTAAATTTCATTTTTGAAATGCAAGATTAACTAAATTAGTTGAATGATTATAATTAAATTTTAGGGTCGTAGTGTTCACTCTATTTTCAATAGTCCTACACCTCCCTATTATGCAACCACATGTACTACGGAGGTATGTAGCTAGTAAAGAATTATAAATATTACATGTGAATAGATAAACATTATATGAATGGTATTCTTATATCTCATTTTGGATGTTGAATAGGTTAATCTTGGAGCTTCGACGATAACACCTGCCAATGAAGGTGGTCATCGAAGTTTCACTCAGGTAATACAGACTATTTATAATTTTAAAATTGTATTTTGTAATTGAATAATGTTTAATGACTTGAAGGTTCTAGATAGTTTGTAAGTATTCTTTCTAATTTTTAATTAATTTGATTTCAAGTTGTTATGCACTTCATAATCTATGAATTTAATTTGTTCATGTTGTTGACCTTTATTCATCATTTATGCTATATCCTTTATTGTTCATTTGTTGTCCTTTATTCATCATTTATCCTTGTGATCATTACTCTTCCTATGTGAATATTACACTGTCCACTGTAATGAAGATATTGCACTCCATTTCTTAGCTATCTCTTCTTTGTGATTCACAAATGAATATGAATAGAATTTTGAGTTTTTATGAAAATCATGGAGTGTCTTTATAGGTGTGAATTATTATCAAGATCTTAGGACTGTGCAGTCCCCTCATTGCTCACTATCACTACATCATTTTGTTCTTAGTTGGTAGTGCTCATTATTGCTTCTTTTCATGCATCTCACTATCATTCTTAACATTATTTCCATAAATATTATCCCCTCTTCAAAAATTCTTCACACTTCACATCAACAAAGGTTTGCATGACTTCTTAATGTAATCATGATATTGTCCCTTTCTTGCATGATATGATCATCCCTAGGACTGTCATCTTGTGACTGTCCTTTACTTTGAAATTGTCCTAATGAAACATGCAAACCCTTGAAGCAATATATAGTTCAATAAGTACTCAAAATTTTGTTGACTATCTCATACATTATAAGCCATGACTTGCATCACTCTTCTAGTTTTCGTAATTGAATAATGTTTTTTTTAATTTTTAGATGGTGCAAGAAGAGACTCCTCCCAATGTTGATAGGGAAATGGAGCTTGAGGTAGAAGACTATCATACACATCTTCATCCCCCCAATGATCAAAGGTCGCCTGTGATATGTTTTCTTCCCCTAAAGGGGAATCACTTTTTATTGGAGTCATTTGTTGTATGCCTATATGGAATTTTTGGACATATATTTTATATTGCATATATGTGACATTGTATGCCTATATGGCATTCTTGTAAGCCTATATGGATATTTTATATAGATGTTATACTTATATCGACATATATTGATGTATGCCTAAATGGCTATTTGGTTAATACACATCTTTTTATCAATGGTGTCCATATTTGCATTATAAATTCACACTTCAATGGATATTTGTAGATGGTTTATGTCAAATATTTAAAATCCAAGTGTATTCCATGCACTCTTCCTTTATATAATTGTAAATATAGAAAGTTTGAACATTATAAAGTAAATATGAATGATTGGTTGAATTAAATACCTATTCATGTCATCATTGACATCATCAATCATATGAATATAACAATGCATGATGCAATCTAACACCTAGGTCTCTCTACCACTACACATCTAAGCCTACACTCTCTAGGATTATTATTCATGTAATTATACAATGCACTTTCAAGTATGCAACTAAACATGAGCAAGACATTATTACATGTGACCTCATACCTCTAGAAGTTTGCGATATAATTCTTGGAAGACATCTACCATTCCAAACCCCAATAGTGGATGCTATGAATCAAAAGATAATATTTTTACCTCAAAATTCTAAACTATAAGACAAAATAGCTTGGTCTCTACTAAATAATGTTATAACATTGATAATATACAAAATTCCTTGCTTCTTGTTGTCTACTTAGAGATGTTGCATAGGCAAGCTCACAAACAATAACATTTCTCACTCATGCATCTTCTCTATCATAATAATAGATGTTTGAAAATGTACTATTATAGGATGAAGATGTCTTTATAAATTGAAAAAGTATTCCAAAAAATAATTATGGTACAAAATCAAACCAATTGGTTATTGAATTCCCTTTCCCAAATAGATCATTGCATCATAGGTCTACTTAGGAGAAGGATGAAATTTAGCACAAAATCTAAGAGCTACTTGATCAAGGAAAGAGTTAACCTAGCTATTTTTAACATGACACCTTAGAATCATGAACACTGATGTAGCACTTGCAATAAAACTAGAGTTCATGTGTCATAATCTACAATTAGTATAGTTTTATGAATTATAGATTAATTTACCACATGCATTTATAAGTTATGTTTTTGTGTGCTATCGTGAGGAGGTATTAGTGACGGCTATATTGGAAATGTATGTATATCAAAATATTAAGGAATCAAGTTTTAAACAAAATAAATTACAAACAATTTACACCGTGTTTCCAATAATTTTATTCATGTATATTCAAGTACGCATCCTCTAGTTGGCCAAAATTGCATTTAAAATTTAGAGACGTATTCTTCATGCCCATACTTTCCTTCATCTCAAAAAAATATGTTCCTATATTGACCAAAACGTTTATGACTACATTGAGTTCAAGCAACAAAGGAGACTAGTTCTTTGGTGTAGATTATTCGATCATAAGATTTTAAAGACACCTACATTGACCAAAAATCATAAAGTGGACTTATTCTATAGCCACCCCAACATGTTCAAATTGTCAGTTTACCCCCAGGAGATGAAGATTGTAAACAATGCCTCTCGACAAATTTTTACTAAATGTAACTGACACTTTTTGGAACATCTAAAACATTATTTCCATAGTGGAATGACTTGGATATATGAAAAATTGAGGGATTTTATTGTAGAGAGACCTTACATGACCTTATACCTTCAAACAAATTGTTTGTAAGACCCACGATTTATGAGTAACAAGTCATCAAAGTTTGCAACCCTTTCGTACTTTGGTCTCTTAAGAGAAATCATCAGTGCAATGTAGTCTAGAATGTTTCGACATGCTGGGGTGAAAAACATGACCTTTCCTAGCATAACCCTACCCACCCTAATGTGTTGGAATTGTCATTTTTGTCACACGATGAATAGAAGAAAAATTACACCACCTTGCAATTTTACATTGCATGCATCTGACACTTTTCACCATTGGCAAATGAATCAAAGATATGAATAATCAAGAGAGGTTATTGTAGAGGGGCCCTATTTGATCTTGTACCTTTAGATGAAATTTTTCTAATGCCACAGTTTTTGAGTAACAACTTGTCAAAGATGTTTTCCCTTTTGCACTTTGGTCTCTTAAGAGATATCACTAATGCAATATAGCTTGGAAGGTTCTAGCATTTTATAATGTGAAACATGACCTTTACTAGCATAAACCTACCCATTCAAACGTGTTGGAACTGTTTGTTTGGTCACACGACAAACAAAACAAAAGTTACACCACCTTGCAACTTTACACTGCATGCATCTAATGCTTTTTTTATTGACTAAAAACTTGTCACCACAGGCAAATGGATCAAAGATATGAAAAAATAAGAGAGGTTATTATAGAGGGGCCCTACATGATCTTTTACCTTTAGACAAAATGTTTCTAAGTGCTACGGTTTCTAAGCAACAGGTTGTCAAAGTTTTCTTCCCTTTTGCACTTTGGTCTCTTAAGAGATATCGCTAGTGTAATCTAGCTCGAAAGGTTATGGCATGTTGGGATGAAAAAAATGACCTTTCCTAGTGTAAAACTACCATCTAAACATGTTGGAACTGTCAATTTGGTTGCATGATGAACACAACGAAAATTACACCACCTTGCAACTTTACACTAGATGCATCTGACCCTTTTTCCATTGACTAAAAACTTTTCACCACGGGAAAATGGATTAGAGATATGAAAAATTGAGAGAAGTTATTGTAGAGGGGCCCTACATGATCCTATAGCTTCAGATGAAATGTTTCTAAGTGCCACAATTTTTGAGTAACATGTCATCAATTTTTTTTCCCTTTTGCACTTTGGTCTCTTAAGAGAAATCATCACTGTAATGTACCTCAGAATGTTTTAGCATGTTGGGGTGTGAAACAAGACCTTTCCTAGTGTAAAACTACCATTCCACATGTTGGAACTTTCAGTTTGGTTGTATGACGAACAAATAAAAAATTACACCACCTTGCAACTTTACACTACATGCATCTGATGCTTTTTCCATCAACTAAAAACTTGTCACCACAAGCAAATGGATCAAAGATATGAAAAACTGAGAGAGGTTATTATAGAGGGGCCCTACATGATCTTGTACCTTCAGACAAATTTTTTTTGTGTGCCACATTTTTTGAGTAACAACTCGTCAAAATTTTCTACCCTTTTGCACTTTGGTCTCTTAAGAGAAATCATCAGCACAATGTAGCTTGGAATGTTTCAGCATGTTGGGGTGCAAAATAGGACCTTTCCTAGAGTAAACCTACCCATTCAAATGTGTTGGAATTGCCAGTTTGGTCACACAATGAACATAAAAATACTTACACCACCTTGCAACTTTACACTAAATGCATATGATGCTTTCTTCATTGATTGAAAATTTGTCACCACGGGCAAATAGGTCAAAGATATGAAAAATTGAGGTTATTGTAGAGGGGCCCTACATGATCTTGTACCTTAAGAAATTTTTTTTCTAAGTTCCATGGTTTTTGAGTAACATGTCATCAAAGGTTTTTTCCCTTTTGCACTTTGGTCTTTTAAGAGAAATCGTCAATGTAATGTAGCTCATAATGTATAAGCATGTCAGGGTGCAAAACAGGACCTTACCTAGTGTAAACTTACCCATTTGGACATGTTGGAATTGTCGATTTGGTCACATGATAAACATAACAAAAATTACACCACCTTGCAACTTTACACTACATGCATTTGACGTTTACTCCATTGACTGAAAACTTGTCACCACAGGAAAATGGATCGAAGATATGAAAAAATAAGAGAGTTTATTCTAGAGGGGCCTTATTTGATCTTGTACCTTTAGATTAAATGTTTCTAAGTGCCATGTTTTTTGAGTAACAACTTGTCAAAGTTTTTTTCCATTTTGCACTTTGGTCTCTTAAGAGATATCGTTGGTGCAATGTAGCTCATAATATTTTGGCATTCTTGGGTGCGAAATAGGACCTTTCCTAGTGTAAACCTACCCATCAAGATGTGTTGGAACTATAAATTTGGTCGCATGACGAATAGAATGAAAATTACACCACCTTACAACTTTACACTACATGTATCTAACACTTTTTTCATCAACTGAAAACTTTTCACCACAGGAAAATGGATCAGAGATATGAAAAATTGAGAGAGGTTATTGTAGAGAGGCCCTACATAATCTTGTACCTTTAGATGGAATTTTTCTAAGTGTCATCATTTCCAAGTAACAAATCTTCAATTTTTGTTGCCCTTTTACACTTTCGTATCTTAAGAGATATCGCTGGTGCAATGTAGCTTGAAATGTTCCAACATGTTGGGGTGTGAAACAAGACCTTTCTTAGAGTGTAAACATACCCATCCATAATTTTTTGAACTTTTTATTTTGTGACATGATGAATAGAGCGTAAATGTTCAAAGAGGACTGCAATTGACCGAGAGGCTTGAGTTTGAAGATGAATGCTCAGTCCATGGTGATTTTATGGAAGAATAATATGGTTTCTTCTGTAGTTTTAGGCTATATTTTAAGCTGATTTTTTTTATATTATCAGCTTCTAGGGGTGTCATTTGGGTGATGTATAGGTGTTTTTTCAGTTTTAGTGGTAGTCTTCCAAATCTACAGTTGAATTTTGATATACTATCAGCTTCTTTTCACTTTCCTTCTAAACTGAATCTTTCTTCATATATGTAAATGCTTGCTTTATATAATATATATATATAGGCCTTGTGCCTTTCACCTAAAATTTTTTTTTACACCACCTTGCAACTTTACACTGCATGCATATGATGCCTTTTCCATCAATTAAAAACTTGTCACCATAGGAAAATGGATTGGAGATATGAAAAACAGAGAGAGGTTATTGTAGAGGGGCCTTGTGTGATCTTGTACCTTCACATGGAATGTTTCTAAGTGCTCCATTTTTTGAGTAACAAGTCATCAAAGTTTGCTGCCCTTTCGTATTTTGGTCTCTTAAGAGAAATCATCAGTGTAATGTAGCCTAAAATGTTCTGACATGCAAGGTTGCAAAACAAGATCTTTGAGCCAGTCAGAGTGTATGGAGAGCAGTGAAGGATTTGGAAGAATGATTAGTTATTGAAATTTATTATGTGAATTCCAATAAGACATTTGAATCCAAGGTTTACAAATCCTAACTAGTTTTTGTAAATGAAATCTTAAATGACTTAGTTGCTAAAGATTATGTTTGGATTTGTAGATTTCAGATAGGATACCATTTAAACTTACAATTTGTTGAATGCTATACACTAGGGTAAGGGCACTAATAAAATGGAATTTTTAGAGCATGACATTATAAATAAAATTTTATAAATATGATTTGATTTTCTACATAAGTTGAAATGTGGCATTGAAAGGTCTAACTATCAACTAGTCATTCTCAAGCGCTATGTGCTACTATTCTTGATCAACTTGGCCAAAACCTAAATATGAAATTTACAACTGACAATGAATAAATAGAAGCACATGATTAGCCTATCTTAGAGCAGAATCTTGAAAATATCAAGAATACAATGAAGATAGAAAATAATATGGTTATTGCAAATGATTCATCTTTTTCAAAAAATGTGAATGTACCTTGATGCTAATCTCCTATGTACCTACGCATTATATCATACTTCTTTATCCTTATTAGGAGAAATCTTCTATGTCTTGATGATTGTCTATTGTCTATATGATTTTCATAGTTATCATTCAAAATATATTTGTTATTACATGATGCTATAAATGATGCTTTTTGCATTACTTGTCATGATCTATTTTCTTGCATGCTTTCAATTTTAGATTTCATGTAGTTTTCATAAATTATTTTTCATCTCTAATTTTTTCATACTGTATATGAAACCAATTGAAGGTGGAATGCATTATTAGTAACACACTTATTTTGAGATTATAAAAACCCACCTACACTCATATAGAGACTCATCACTATACCTAAATGGATCTTGATTAGTATCATAGTGTAGAGCATACTTACCACACATAGTTGAACAAAATTGCATGGTCATATTACATGTTATATCAAATTGTTACACCTAAGAAGATGGTCCACTTACCACCACTAAGGGAACCATATCAAGTCATTTTGACTTGATAATGAAACACAACAAAAAATGATGAATGTAATTTTTATCACAACAAAGTCCACTATGTGCTATTTTAAATAGACCTACCATAAATATGCATATAATCTGCCCAATATTCACTATATATATGTAAAAATATAGTAGCAAGAAAATGATAAACTTTAAGTTAAAGAGGGGCAGTAAGTCCTTCCTATGCCATATGAAATTTGGAACCAAAACATAAGTAAAGTTGAAATGTGGTAGTGAAAGGTATAACTATCAACTGAAATACATTAATATCAATAACATGACTTTACAAATTCAATGTGCATACTTACAAATTAATCCAATGAACCATCTGAGTTTCCTCTACTCTTTATTGTGTCAAGTATTGCCTCATGGTCAGACTCACACACCTTCCACAAGTTCTTGTTCAAAGGTCTACCCCCATATTTGATCAAATGAACATTGGATGCCACAACAAGGTTTGAGTAATGAAGAATCTTTTGATGTTTGTCAAAGTCTTGAAATAGCCAAACATTAACATCCTTATGTGGTAACCTTCTAATCCATGTTCCAATAACAACCACTGAGCATGTAGGGTATTCAATGTCTTCTCCATATATAACTAGGGCCTCCAATTTATTTTTGGCCTCAACACAATGACACAAGTAATAATGTATTCCCTCTTCATTGTCTTCATCTATAATAAATACATAAACATGCTCTGCATTGACATGTGTAGCAAATCAAATGAGCTTAGTTGACATTACAAAAACACCACAAAGTAAGATAAAATTAAGAATTTCAAAAGCTATGCAAGTAGATATATTACTTGGTTGAACTAGATCTAATATGTGATCAAATTCAACCGACAATTCCATCTGTGTTAGTTCCAATACTATCGGGAGTTGATACGTGTCAATTGGGCTTAGAAATCTTAACCACCATTCATCAACCCACTCCTTTGACTCAAACTCGTTCCAAGCTTGAATTATACGTGAAGAAAAAAAGCATGCCATCTTCCATACTCCATGAAACTACATTAGAGCTTCTGAAAGAGTGTAGCTAACTTGATCCTAGCAGTGTACAACCAACATTATTATAGGAGTAGTTTCATATCAGAACTTAACCAACATTTTCATTTGAATTATTTGTCATATATAAGCGAATTTTGCTAGTTTGGGGTGAAGTTGAAGTTGTTTCCTAGCCATAGAGGGTTTCACAACAAGTTTCCAATGATTAGTTTCATTTTGAAGTTGAAGTGAACCCCATAAGCTTGACAAAATTGAAGTGTGTGACATGATTTCACAAGAAGCATGGAAAATTTAAAAATGGAGCATAACAAAATCAAAAAATTGTATTAAGCATGTATGATACTTGAAGTGATAAAGAAACATAAGAGAATGAAGGAAAATGTAAAGAACATACATATAAAGACTTGACATACCTTAAAATTGGATATTCAATTGGAGAAACTACCCAATTATGTGTAGTCTTTTTTCTTCTTGCATCAAACTCCTCAACAATTTGAGCATTTCATGAACTTTTTTCCTTTTCAAAATTCAATTCTATATAATTGTAATAGAATTACTAAAAAATATAGAATTAACCAATGTATAATGTTAAGTTATAACAATTCAATCATAATTAACGTTGCAACACTACAAACATGAAAATTTGAGTTCATATAATCAAATGTGATGTAAAAACTCTATTATTTCCTACTTCCTAAGTTGGAAAACTAGAAAAAGGTGGTGGAATGTGTAAAAATTGCATGTGCTTTCCCCAACAGCATGAAAAAGCATTTTTTTGTCCAATCATGCGCATAAGCAGGAGAATAATAAAGCATGTGGGCCTAGATCATGGGTGTCCTACCTTTTTTAACATTTTTAGAGTAATATAAAATGCGCTCACTGATAGGCTACCATTAGGTCCTACTACTTTATAATAATTGAATGTCAATTAGTCGACTGGGCAGTGTCCAAGGCAGTTTGCAGAAGGAGATTATTTGAACAACCCATTTTATATTTTTCTATTTTTCTTTCAAACAACAAAAATCAAGTCTAATCTAAGGCCATTACATTTTAAGTAGAAAATAATCTTGCTCTAAGAAAATCCAGAAATACTCAATAAAAAAGCATAAGACAACTAATTTAGAAAGCATTACGACTAAATTAGAAAGCATGGAAACAAGCAAACTAAACAACTGATGTATTACAGAAACAGAAAAGTAAGGGAATAGACAATTAAACATCTTTTAAATAGTAAAGGAATTTTATCAAGTACATAAGATAACTTATACAAATTAAAAACAATAGTGCTCCGGAACAACAGACTTGACTCTTTAACAACTCCTTACTTCCTACTGAACAACAATTTATCTCTAACAAAGAAAATAACTTAACAATAAAATACTTATCTATCTAGGCTAACTACCCTCGAGTGGCCAGCTCATGGGCTAATACTTCATCTTTAACTCACATAAGCTATAGATTCTCAAATCCTTTTATTACAAACAATCATCATCATTCTAAATTCAACAATTACCGATAGACAGAAATCAGATAACTCATTTGAACAGTGCTTTGAAAAACCATGTGAACAACATAACGATACTTCCTCTTTGTCTTATTCACTACTTATGAAATTACAGTTTTATAGATAACTTCTTAACTAAATCCTAAATTTAATATGGCATGGATAGCCATTGAAAAAGTTTTCCTTAACTTAAAACTAACTTTGATGTCTTTAAAGCTTTAAAACATGTAGAAGGCTCGAGAAGAGCCATAAAGTTTTTAACAACGAAATTTAAAGAAACTGAAACTGAATCTTTGACGCATCATCCGGGCATCTAGGAGTGGATTCAAAACATTACTCTTGAGGCATGTGCTGGCTAAACTTCTGCAACAACCATATGATGACCTATTGTTCCCTACAAAAACACTCAAATCAACCCATTAAACTTGCTTTGTTAAATTTCCTCAATTGATCAAAAGAAAGAAAGAAAGCATAATTTTCCTTAAAATAAGCAATTACTTCTCCTAAATTTTAATAAATTGGCACAGGCTTAGGATTGAATTAGCAAAAGTAAGCTTTCCAGATTTTATTATGATGAGGTTATTTTTACCTCATCATTTCCTCTCCTACCTAATTTTTGGCAGGTCCTCCTGCTCCATGGTTAAACCCCTGAGTTTTATTCCATTCTTCATAAAGAGTACTGAGATCATGTGTTTCCCTGGTTGATGCATTGAAAGTTTCAAGGTTATGAATGAACCCTCTATGGAACATCACACTCTCTCTACACTCATTAAAAAGTATGTCATTCTGATCTATGGAAATATTAAAGGTCGGGGGTGGATTAAGTAGCAAGGGAGACCAGTATTTCATTCTTATCCATTTTGTTCTCAAGGTTTTCAGGATTTTAACTAGAGCATCAGCCCTTCTGAATGACCATCTGATGTTTAGAGGATAAATGAATTCTATTTTCTTTAAGAAAGTTGGAAGAGGGGTGAACCTTTCTTCGCATGCATGCCATGCTTTTCCAATTAATTTATGTCCATTTTCCATGAAATTGTCATAACACAGCTTGAGGTTGTTGTCATACCTTTCCTTCATCTTTTCATTAATAAGAAGAGACAAAAATGTAGCTTTGAACCCATCAGGCCTTGAATTTGGGGACGTTATCTGGAGACCCACTGTTCTCTCTGCCTGTGCAAATTCTTTTGTTCGATCTTGCCAATGAATTTGATTTCTCATGGTTGAGAGAAATGCCCTCAATTCTACATCTCCAACAAAAAAAATGATAAAGAAATCTGTATGATTTTCCAATAACAAATCATGCAGAAAGAATTCACAAATTAAATCCTGATCTTCAGGAGTCGACTCTACAAATATTTTAACAAACTCTTTGTCATTAGGCTCATAAGGCTGATCATTATAGATCCTGAACAGTTTCCATCTTAGCCACCATTCATTCAAAAACATTGAGTAAATTCTTGATGGCCTTCTACAATTTAGCAAACAGTCCACAAGTTGACATGCATCTTGCTTCCCTCTGTAGGCTTTGTGAAATGACTCTTTTAGGAGCACCAATTCCTTCTTCAGCCTGTGATTTTCAGTTTGGACATTTATGAGGAAGTAACACTGCTCCATCCATTTTATTAGTAGAGGTGGAATGTGGACCTGGAACCAATCAGTTACAACTGGTTTAGTCTGAATTTCTTTGGACTCCGTTTTGGGTCTCACAGTGCATTCCTTCAAATCCTGTTCTAGTTCAACTACTCTGTTGATGGAAGTGTTCAACTCTTCAGTCTTTATTTTCTTGTCTTCCTCGAAAGCTGTGAGCATGAGCACACAATTCAATTTTATTCTTTCCATTTCTGCATCTTTATGTGCAATGTCCACACTATAATTTTTATGCTTCTGATAGTGCTCCTACATTTGTTCCTGTAACTTATAGATTTTTGAGTCTTTTTCCTGCAATTGAAGCTTCAAGCCTCTTATTTCTTGATCTCTTTTATTTATTATAGCAGTTTGTACAGTCAACTCTTCTTTCTGCAATTCTATAAATTCATTATTTTTAGACAATTGTCTCTATAAATCATCAATTTCTACTTTATAATTTTCTAATTCAGCAATGGCACTACTGGTTTCAACAATTTTATCTACAATGGGTGACAAATTTTCTGGCATACCGTCATCCCCCTTAGGTTCTCTTCCCTGAATTTCATCATTGAAGATTTCCTTTATATGTGCAGAATGGAAAGGAAATACTTCACCTGAATCCTCTTTATTTAGGGGTACCTGCTCTTCACTGGCATGCTCTGAAATTTCTATGGGCTCTTGTGTCCACTTAGACTTTTTCTTTTGTGAACTTCCCTCCTTACCCTGTATTGGGGTTTTAGAGAATTTAGAAGCCAACTGCTTACTCCTTCTGAGTGGAGGTGATTCCTGGAAAATGATGGGCGTTTAATTTTTCCTCATTTTCTTCTTTCTTGGTTTACTTGTGTCAAAATAAACAATATCAACCTATTCTAGCAGGTTAGGGGTTTTGAATTTATCACCACAAAGGTCTAACAAATCCTCACCAGGAGTGGTGGGATTAAGAGCTTTCGGAGCTGAAGAGCCCTTAGGGGAAATTGCTCTGGATGATGGAATAGCCTGTTGGGATGGTTCCCCTGATTCTATGGTTCTTGCAATTGCAGGCTTCTCCATTTTCTCTAAAAATTTCTCCCATTTTCCCTTGGGTTTCTTACGGAAGTGGTACTTGCAGATTAGCCGAATTAACCCATGATGTTTCAAAGGCCCAGTCCCTATTTTATACCTCTCTATGGAAGTATTTAAGGAATCACACAAGAATTCAGGCATATTAATGCTAAGAGTTGGGTCCTCCTTTTTGTGACGTAAATGGTTCAACATACGAAAGGCATGCCCTACAACTATAGTAAGCTGACCCTCACAAGTAAAATACTTTGTAATCCATGCAATGATAGTACCCCAAGGTTCTAATATGGAAGTTCTCTAGAATCCCTTATTTTGTCCCCTGGTACTTATTACTACCATTTGGTGTGGGTCTCCCTCTCTAACAAATAATTCAACTAATTTCTAGTACGTTATTTGAGAGGTTTCTTTTATATTTATGCTTGCATTCTCTAATCCAGATAAGCGAGACATAATTTTGGAGCTTACCTTGAAAATCTTCCCTTGAAGTACCACTTCACCATTTATGTAGTTCTCAACAAAAGATCTTACCAGCTTTTCATTATGGCCTTCAAATTTTTTGATGAAGTTTAACCACCCTGCTTCCTCGAACAATCTGGAGATATTACTCAATCCCAATAATTTTTCTGTTGAATCTAGCTCTGCCTTTCTTTTACCACCCCCCATTTCCTGATTTCACACTCTGCAAAAGATTTCAGTTCCATCACAGAGCTCCCACGCAGGTTCCTTTTGAAAATATTGCCTCTGAAATTACTTATTTGTTTTATTTGCAGCTTATGCTTCAATGATTTCCAATCTGCATGGAGGTTTGCAAAAGGCTTTGTCATACAATTAGTTGATCGTCGAGTGGCACAAATTGCTAAATTGGAAGTGAGGTTCGTGCCAATTAATTATTCTTTATTCGAAAATAACTACCTACTTAAAGCAAAAATTAATACTTACCCTCATTTCATGATCATTCGAAGATCTTATACCTCACAGATTTGACAGGATGACGTGAAGGCATTGGTTGAAGTGACGGAGGAGTTATTATGATATGGTGTGAAATTCTATGGGGGACGGAGCTGTCAATGAGGAGTATGAAATTGGGTGGCTTACTTATGACTAGAGCAAAAATAGAAAGACAGATGTATAGGATATTCTGGCGGAAGAATCGTGAAAATTTTGAAATTTTGAAAAAGGTGGTGAAAAACAAGCGAACAAGTTCCAAAGCACGTAATTTGGTCAATGCGCTCGAAATGAGTGCTTAAGTTCCAGAGCATCGATGTGTGGTGCGACTGAAACAAGAATGAAATGAAGGTTCTGGAGCATCGCTGAAAGATGCAGCCGGAGCAACAACAAAATGAAAGGTTCTAGAGCATCGTTGAAAGATGCAGTCGGAGCAGCAACGAAATGAAAGGTTCCAGAGCATTGCTGAAAGATGTAGCCGGAGCAGCAACGAAATGAAAGGTTGAGTGACATGGAAAAGAACTTTTGAGCTTCATGAACTTTGAACCTTAGCGCAAAACACCTCTTCAACATGATAAGCTTTATACAAGTTCTAGAGCATCGGTACCGGCATCATAACGTTCCAGAGCATCTTTGGAGGGTGCTTCGGAAGTTATTTTCTACTTCTTAAGAAGTCCTACAAAAACATGAAAAATATTTAGCTAAGTCCAAAAACGACGAAAGATTAAATGAATGAAAATATCTCAGCATACATGTCCATTTATTACATATTTTTAAAATTTTATTATATATATATATATTTTAATTTTGTTTAGAGATAGCATAACATTATTACTAGATAGACTCTGTCGTGGCAGATTCAACACATTGGACCTGGCCCTGCATTTCGACCATCCTTGTAAAGTCTTCCCTGTTGACTGGCTTATGGTAGACA
The DNA here is from genome assembly GCA_007115665.2 of Sequoiadendron giganteum. Taxonomy (NCBI): domain Eukaryota; kingdom Viridiplantae; phylum Streptophyta; class Pinopsida; order Cupressales; family Cupressaceae; genus Sequoiadendron; species Sequoiadendron giganteum. Next base: position 58,955,138 of record CM021100.1, on the reverse strand, counting down.
CGTAAGCGATGACCATTAACCAATAGAGTTCACATGTCACCATCGATTGGTTTTAACTGCACAGTTTTGTTTGAAAAGACTTCCTCAACTTCATAGGGTCCCAGCCAGTGAGTCCTGAGCTTCCCCTTATGATCCTTGTATCTAGAATCAAATAACAGGGCCCAGTCCCCATTATGAAACTCCTTTCCCTTAATATGTTTATCGTGCCATACTTTCTGTTGATGTTGAATTAGTTCAATTTGATGGATGGCGTCTAAACGAAGTTCATCCAATTCACTCAGTTGCAGAACTCATTCAACTTGAGCTCTTTTTAAATCTAGACCTAATTCCATAGCCGTTCGTAGAGTTTGTAACTCGAACTCAATGGGAAGAAGAGGCTTCTTCCCCAAAACGATCTCATAAGGGTTGAATCCAGTCATAGATTTCTAGGTTGTGTTGTATGCCCATATGGCTTTAGGGAGTTTCCTGGCCTAGTCTTTTCTTCTAGAAGATACTGTTTTTGTTAGAATATTTTCCAGTTCTCTATTAGTTACTTCTACTTGGTCATTCGCTTGAGGGTGGTAAGGGGATGAATTCCTATGGCTTACCTAAAAATTATTGGTAAATGCCAAGAGCACTCGACACATGAATTGGGGTCCCTGATCAGTTACGATAGTTCGAGGGGCTCTGAATTTAAGGAAGATTTTATTATAAAGGAAGTCTGCAACCTGCTCTTCCCTAGCTATTCTTAAGGCTTGAACTTCAGCCCATTTTTTCAGGTAGTCAGTGCAAACCAGTATATACTCTTTCCCTTGAGAGGAAGGATCTATGGGTCCAATAAAATCTAAACCCCATTTTTCAAATGGTTCAAGGACTACCTGTGACAGCAATGAAATTTTTGAAGAAGTAGTTGGTCTTCCTACCCTCTAACATTCATCACAATGATGAACATAGCTCTTAATGTCTTTGTGCACTGAGGGCCAATAGTATCCGACACCTAGGACTTTGTGGGAAGTTATCTTTGCAAAGTAATGTCCTCTCGATGAGTCATTGTGACAAGCCCTTAGAATGTTGTAGGTTTCATCGGCTCTTACACATCTCCTCAAAATCATGTCAGGACCACAACGAAATAAAATTCCATGAATCCACTTGAACGGGGCACTTTCCCTGATTAGACGCTTCTTTTGCTTAGATATGAATCCAGGAGGTATCTCTAAAGCAGCTAAATAGTTAGCGATATCTGCAAACCAAGGTGATTTTACAGAAACTGCAAATAGATTTTCATCTGGGAAATCATCATGTACTAGGGCAATGTCATCTTCTTCATGTTTGATTCATGGAAAAAAATCGGCTACCACATTATATTTCCCTGGTTTATCAAGAATCGTGGCATTAAACTCCTGAAGGAGCAATAGCCATCTCATAATTCGACCATTAACCATGGGTTTGTTCATTAGGTACTTCATAGCTGAGTGATTCATATAAACTGTGACCTTATACCTCGTAATATAATGACGAAATTTCTTGATAGCATGAACAACAACCAGGAATTCCTTTTCTGTTGTTGTATAATTCTTTTATGCCGGAGTAAGATTTTTGCTGATGAAATATACAACATACTTCCCCCCATTCTCATCTTCTTGTCCCAAAACTGCACTGATAGCATCATCAAAAGCATCAACATAGATATGAAAGGGAATACTCCAATTTGGCCCTCTCAGAACGGAAGCAGAGACAAGCTTTTCTTTGATTGCTTCAAATGATTGCTGACACTCAAATGTCCAGACAAACTCCACTTCTTTATGTAAAAGAGAGAACATAGGAGCTGCAATTTTACTAAAACTTTCTATGAACCTTCTATAGTAGCCAACATGTCCAAGAAAACTTCTTACATCTGTATGAGTTTGAGGGATTGTCAACTATTGGATGACTTCAACTTTCTTAAGGTCAACCTTTATTCCTTTTGAGGAAATATGATGACCCAAGACTATTCCTTGTTCCACCATTATTAAGCATTTCTCATGGCTAAGGGATAGTCTGTTTTCCTCACAAACTTGCAAAACTCGATCTAGGTTCTGCAGAGCTTCATCATAGGTTGACCCATAGACTGTAAAATTATCCATGTAAACCTCGACATGGTCATTAACGAGAGCATAAAATATGGCAAGAACGACTCTCTGGAAGGTTGTTGGAGCATTGCATAGTCCAAAAGGAAGCACTCTATATGCAAATGTGCCCCAAGGGCAGGTAAAAGTGGTTTTGTCCTGGTCTTCTGGAGCAACATGTATCTGATTATAACCACTAAATCCATCGAGAAAGGAGAATTACTTCCTCCTAGCCAAGTTGTCCAAGACCTGATCAACGAATGGTAAGGGAAAATAATCTCTATAAGTGGCTTTATTAAGTTCTCGATAATCTACACAGATTCTCCACTTCCCATTTTTCTTTGGGACTACCACCATAGGCGATACCCATTTACTATCAGAGATTGGATAAATAAATCCAGCACGAAGGAGTTTCTCAATCTCAATTTTGACCAAATCCTTTAATGCAGGATTGAGTCTCCTTTGCGGCCGCCGAACAGGCCTTATACTGATGTCAGTGTAAATGTGATGAGTACAAACATTTGGGTGAATTCCCCTCATGTCCATATAATCCCAAGCAAAAGCTTTAGACCTTTGTACCAACACATTAAACAACTTATCTTCCTGAGTTTCTGTCAACCAACTATTGATATTCAAAGTTTTTCCTGGTAATAGCATTATCAATTTTGTTCCAGGATGAACCAAGGTCACAGTATACATAGGTCGCAACAATGTATCAAGAGGATAAATATGAGGTACTAGTTGGTGAAACCTTGTGATATCCTCATAGAAATGAATTGTTCTGGGAATCATTTTTGCTAAGGGACACAACATTCCCATTGTAGCATAACTGTGCTCTATTCCACTTATATCAATTGGTTGCTCGAAAATCCTTGGAGCATCCAACATTTCTTCCTCGTTCGGGGTTATAGCAAGGCGTGCTATTTCGTGTACTAACTCTTCCTCCAGTTCTTCCCCGTGTTGTTTAATTACTACCATGGCTACGGAGGCTAAACTTTTTGAACCATTTGATTCCTCAGGTTCATCAACCCAGACTTTTTCATGCTCAGTAGACTTAGCAGGGGGATATAAGAACAAGTGTTTGTTATCTTGGCCATGCAAAATGGTCATTCCCCCTTCCCTATAATCAATCTTAGCAACAACCGTGGCCAACCAAGGTCTTCCAAGAATTATAGGATAGTTATCCTTAGGTGTAAGCGACTGAATTACCTGGAAGCTGACTGTATAATCCCATCCATCAACTTTGACAAGGACGTTTTTAATGACGCCCTTTGGGATGGCTATAGACTGATGTTCCATTTGTAAGACTGTGATTGTAGGACGTAAATCAGTTAAACCTAATTTTTCCATTACATCCACAGTCATCACGTTAATAGCTGCTCCTAGATCCACTAGTGCATTTGGTATTGTTACCTCATTGACTGTAACGGTTATAAGTGGACTTCTAGGATCATCGTATTTCAGAGCAATAGTCTTTCTAGACAGAAAATCAGCTAAATAACCATCAATATGAAGGGTATTTATCATTTTTGGCTTTCTCCCTGGTGTTTTGATACATAATTATTTAATTAACTCGTTTAATTCAGGGATTTCCTTTATTGCTTGCAATAAAAGAACTTCAATTTGCAACTGCTTAATCTCCTGAATTAACACAGTTTTTGTAGCCAAAGATACTTCCGGAGTATCTTATGGAGTTATGGACTTTAAACATTCCGGATATGGTGCCATCTTTTTCTTCCTTGGAACAAGATCCTCCTTATGTTGACTTAAGGACTGACCTTCCTCCCCCTGAGACAAGTCAGCAACCCCTGCCGCTAAAAAAGGCTCTTTGTCTTGAGGAGTAATATCTTGCTTAGACGACGTGTCTTTTGTTGTACTTTTAGGCTCAGTTTCCTCCACTATTTCTTCAATGTTCGGTGGTTGAAGAGTTCGACCAGAATGCAACTGCACATTTCTGAAGTGTATCACATTAATCCCAGTAAAATTTTCATGTTCGATAGAATAGATTGGTGTATTTTGGCGATTATTTTTAGGATTGGGAAGCGGTTGCACTAGAAGCTGAGGTTGGTTTACCTGCTCATTCTGAGGAGGGGTCTAAGCTGGAGGTAACAAATTATGTTATTGATTCCTCCTTGGTTCAGTATATAACTGATTTTGTGCCCGATTCCATTAGGTTACTGCATGTTGTTGGTACCACTATTGTTGGGGTTGATTTGGCCATTGTTGATTGCCCCATGTGTGGTTTGTCCACTCAGGGGATCCCCAATAAGGAGTTCCCCAGTTAGGTTGAGGTGGAGGCGACTGATTTCAAGATGGAGTCCATTGATTATGAGCCTAGTTATTTTGTGGTCTCCATGTAGGATTAGGATTTTGTCCATAAGGGAAATTACCTCCTTGACATTGGTTTAAGGCATGTATTTCTTCTTCAACCTGAATGGTTTTTTCTTAGTATTCTTAATATCCGACAAAAGCTCGCACTGGTTTGTAGGATGATTTTGCTCACATAGTTGACAAACATTGACTTTATCCAAAGGACACTCATGCAATAGGTGTTTATTCTAACACCTTGGACAATAAATTGACAAGGTCTCAGGGTTGCGAGTTTTAGCTTGTATACCATCTAAGGTGGTATTCAACTGCACGAGAATATCCATTTTCAGATTTTCTATTTCTTCGCAGAGCTTACCTATCTCATTAGACCCTTTAAAAATATTAGTTTTGTGGATTCCTCCCCTAGTACGGGAGAAATTCCAACATAACTCCTATATTTCTTCAAGAGTTAATTGAGATACGTCACCTTTTCCCATTAAATCAAAATTTCTTTGAGTGTCATCATCAAGACCTTTAAGAAATATTGTTTTGAGAATCTCTACACTAATGGTCATTTCTCCACATCTTTTGGAGAGGAAGAGGAACCTATCAAGATAATCCTCCAAACTTTTGTCCTCATTTTTCCTCAGCTTAAACAACTCCTCCTTATGATCAATTACCCTACAGTAACTCTGGTATTTTTGCAAGAAAACAGTCTCCATTTCTTCCCAGGATGTTATACTACCAGAACCCAATCCCATGAACCAGCGCATTGCTGAGTCCTTCAAAGTTGACGGAAAAAGCTTCAACTTTTGGTTGTCGTTCTTATAATCATAAGTTTGACATAGGACTTTAAACTCAAAGAGAAATTGGTCAGGGTCTTCTGAGGACAAGCCATAGAAGGTTGGAAGGAAAGTTGGAGAAATTTTCTTCGTGATAGTATCATCATCAATGTCCAACGTAATAGGATAGGTAAACATTCTATGAGGTTGAGGTTCATTGTGGTTAGGTTCAGCTCTATGATCTCCCATGATGTTAAGAAGAGTATGTTCCTCAAAAATAATTTCCTCTATAACTGGTTGTTGTGCCAATTGCTCGACAGGTAAATAATGAAAAGCCTCGAGTGGAGTAGGCTCAAATAATTCTTCAGAAGTGTGGTTGTCTGAGACTTGGGCTTCCCTATGTATGATTGGTATGTATTTTGGGAGGGTCTTTGGTATAGAACGTCTGTGAGGGCCTCTTTTTCGGACCATGCAGAAAAGAAAGCTAACTAAGATACTTTTGGCATAAAACTTTGTATTCAAACCGTCTCCTAATAACACTTAAGCACAAAGGCTTTTCATGAAGTCCCGACAATGGTGCCAAAAAGTAATAGGTTGTCGTTAGGTCCTACTACTTTAGAATAATTGAATGTCAATTAGTCGACTGAGCAGTGTCCAAGGCAGTTTGCAGAAGGAAATTATTTGAACAACCCATTTTATATTTTTTTGTTTTTCTTTCAAACTACAGAAATCAAGTCTAATCTAAGGCCATTACTTTTTAACTAGAAAATAATCTTGCTCTAAGAAAATCTAGAAATACTAAATTAAAAAGCATAAGACAACTAATTTAGAAAGCATTACGACTAAACTAGAAAGCATGGAAACAAGCAAACTAAACAACTGATGTATTACAGAAACATAAAAGTAAGGGAATAGACAATTAAACATCTTTTAAATAGTAAAGGAATTTTATCAACTACAGAAGATAACTTATACAAATTAAAAACAATGGTGCTCTGGAACAACAGACTTGACTCTTTAACAACTCCTTACTTCCTACTGAACAACAATTTATCTCTAACAAAGAAAATAACTTAACAATAAAATACTTATCTATCTAGGCTAACTCCCCTCGAGTGGCCAGCTCGCGGGCTAATACTTCATCTTTAACTCACATAAGCTACAAATTCTCAAATCCTTTTATTACAAACAGTCATCATCATTTGAAATTCAACAGTTACCAATAGACAGAAATCAGATAACTCATTTGAACAGTGCTTTGAAAAACCATGTGAACAGCATAATGATACTTCATTTTTGTCTTATTCACTACTTATGAACTTACAGTTTTATAGATAAATTCTTAGCTAAATCCTAAATTTAAGATGGCATGGATAGCCATTGAAAAATTATTCCTTAACTTAAAACTAACTTTGATGTCTTTAAAGCTTTAAAACATGTAGAAGGCTCGAGAAGAGCCATAAAGTTTTTAGCAACAGAATTTAAAGAAACTAAAACTAAATCTTTGGCGCATCATCCACACATCTAGGAGTGGGTTCGCAACATTACTCTTGAGGCACATGCTGGCTAAACTTCTACAACAACCGTATGATGACCTGTTGTTCCCTACAAAAACACTCAAATCAACCCATTAAACCTGCTTTGGTAAATTTCCTCAATTGATCAAAAGGAAGAAAGAAAGCATAATTTTCCTTAAAATAAGCAATTGCTTCTCCTAAAGTTTAATAAATTGGCACAGGCTTAGGATTGAATTAGCAAAAGTAAGCTTTCCATATTTTATTATGATGAGGTTATTTTTACCTCATCATTCACATTATAACACAAGCGTGTTTTATCTTGCTCTTAAAAAATTCATATTTCAACTTTTCCAAAGTGCACTCACATTTTGAAGAAGTTAATTATGTAAAGGTTTTCTAACTCTTATCATGTGTCAATAGGGGTTTGGTTTGAGTTACATTAATGAGACCTTTCTTGTACCAATTATTACATATTTTGAGTGTTATGTATGTCTTGTTTTGTGTGTGATATGATTTTACCACAATTCCCTATACACTTAAGCCTATACATTAACCCTCAACCCTAATCTTAAATCTTAAACCCTAAAGACTATACCCTATACCTTAACACTATACCCAATACCCTACAACCTCAACCCTATACCCCATACCTTAAACCCTAAACCCTACAACCTCAACCCTCAACCCTATACCTTAACCCTATACCTTAAACCAATAACCCTAATCCCTCAACCATCAACCCTTAAACCCTAAACCCCTAAACCCTTAAACCCTCAACCCTAAACTCTAAACCCTGATCCCTAATCCCTCAACCCTATACCCTAAACCCTCAACCCTTGACCATAATCCCTCAAGCCTATACCTTAAACCCTCAATACATTAATCCCTCAACCCTTAAATCCTATTCCCTTAACCCTTAATCCTAAACCCTATCCCTCAACCCTCAACCCTTATACCTTAATTTGTAAACCCTATACCCTCAACCCTTAAACCCTTAATCCATCAATCCATAAACCCTTAATCTGTCAACCCTCTACCCTCAACCGTATACATTAAACCCTCACACTAATTCCTCAACCCTATACCTTAAACCCTTAATGCATTAATCCATCAAACCTTAAGCCTTAAACCCTTAAACCCTTAAACCCTCAACCCATAAACCCTAATCCCTTAAACCTCAACCCTAAACCCTATCCCTATACCCTCAACCCTCAACCCTCAACCCTATACATTAAACCCTCAACCCTAATCCCTCAGCCCTATACCTTAAACCCTTAATACATTAATCCCTCAAACCTTAAATCCTTAAACCCTCAACCCATAAACCATAATCCCTTAAAACTCAACCCTGAACCTTATCCCTAAACCCTAACCCTCAACCCTTAAACATTAAACCCTATACCCTATACCCTCAACCCTTAATCCCTCAATCCTCAATCCTCAACCCTTAAACCCTAATCCCTCAACCCTCAAACCTCAACCCTCAACAATCTACCATATACATTAAACCATCAACCCTAATCCCTCAAGCCTATACCTTAAACCCTTAATACATTAATCCCTCAACCCTTAAACCCTAATCCCTTAACTCTCAACCATAAACCCTATCCCTAAACCCTCAACCCTCAACCCATAAACCTTAAACCCTCAACCCTTAAACCCTTAAACCCTCAACCCTCAACCCATAAACCCTAATCCCTTAAACCTCAACCCTAAACCCTATCCCCAAACTTTCAACCCTTAAACCTTAAACCTTAAACCCTATACCCTCAACCCTTAAACCTATAAACCCTTAATCCATCAACCCATAAACCCTTCATCCCTCAACCCTCAACCCTTAAACCGTAATCCCTCAAACATCAACCCTCTACCTTCTACCCTATATATTAAACCCTCAACCCTAATCCCTTGACCCTATACCTTAAACCCTTAATATATTAATCTGTCAACCCTTAAAACCTCAACCCTTAAACCCTCAACCCATAAACCCCGATCCCTTAAACCTCAACCCTAAACCCCATCCTTAAACCCTCAACCCTCAACCCTTAAACCTTAAACCCTATGCCCTATACCCTTAAACCCTTAACCCATAAAAATTTAATCCCTCAACCCTTAAACCTGATACCCTCAACCCTTAAACCCTAATCCCTCGACTCTATACCTTAAACACTTAAACCCTCAACCCATAAACCCTAATCCCTTAAACCTCAACCCTAAACTCTAAACCCTATCCCTAAACTCTCAAACCTCAACCCTTAAACCTTAAACCCTATGCCCTCAACCCTTAAACCCTTAGACCTATACCATCAACCCTTAAACCCTTAATCCCTCAACCCATAAACCCTTAATCCCTCAAATCTCAACCCTTAAACTCTAATCTCTCAACCCTCAACCCTCTACCCTATACATTAAACCCTCAACCCTAATCCCTCAACTTTATACCTTAAACCATTAATACATTAATCCCTCAACCCTTAGACCCTCAACCATAAACCCTAATCCCTTAACTGTTAACCCTAAACCCTCTACCCTCAATCCTTAAACCTTAAACCCTAAACCCTATACCCTCAAACCTTAAACCTTAATCCCTCAACCTATAAACCCTTAATCCCTCAACCCTCAAACCTCAACTATAAACCCTCAAACCTAATCCCTCAACCCTATACCCTAAACCCTCAACCCTTGACCCTAATACCTCAACCCTCAACCTTGATACCTCAACCTTCGACCCTAATACCTCAAACCTTAAATCCTCTACCCTCTACCCTCTACCCTCTACCCTCTACCCTCTACCCAATACATTAAACCCTCAACCCTAATCAATTGACCCTATACCTTAAACCCTTGATACATTAAACCCTCAACCCTTAAACACTAATCTCTTTAACCCTCAACCCTTAAATGCCTAACCCTCAACCCTCAACCCTTAAACAGTAATCTCTTTAACCCTCAACCCTTAAATGCCTAACCCTCAACGCTCAACCCTCAACCCTAATCCATATCCCTAAATTCTCAACCCTCAACCCTTAATCCTCAACCCTCAACCCTCTACAATCGACCCTCTACCCTATACATTAAACCCTCAACCTTAATCCCTATCCATAAACCCTCAACCCTCAATCCGTAAACCCTCAACCCTCAAACTTTAAACCCTAAACCCTTGACCCTTAAACCTTAAACCATTAAACCCTCAACCCTTAAACCCTAAACCCTATCCCTATAGCCTCAACCATCAACCCTTAAACCTTAAACCCTAAACCCTATTGCTAAACCCTCAACCCTTGATAGTATACCTTAAACCCTAACCCCTCAATCTTTAAACCCTAATCCCTTAACCCTCAACCTTAATCCCTTAAACCCTAAACCCTCAACCCCTAATCCCTTAACCTTCAAACTCTCAAACCCTCAAACCTCAACCCTAAATTGTTAAACCCTCAACCATATACCTTAAATCCTCAACCCTCAACGCTTAATCCCTCCATCCCTCAACCCTCAACCCTTAAGCCATATACCCTCAACCCTTAACCCTATACCCTATACCCTATACCCTATACATTAAACCCTCAACCCTAATCCCTTGACCCTATAAATTAAACCCTTAATCCCTCAACTCTCAATCCTTAAGCCTTCAACCCTTAAACCCTTAATCCCTAAACCTTGAACCCTCAATTGGAAACCCTCTACCTTATACATTATACCCTCAACCCTAATCCCTCAAACCTATACTTTAAACTGTAAACCCTCAACCCTTAATCCTAATCCTTTCATAGTCAGACCTTAAACCCTAATCCCTCAACCCTCTACCCTCTACCCTATACATTAAACCCTCAACCCTCAACCCTTAAACCCTGAACCCTTAAACACTAATCCCTTAAATCTTCAACCCTTAAATTCTCAACCCTCAACCCTAATCCCTCAACCCTCTACCTTTAAACCCTAAATCCTCAACCCTTACAACCTCAACCTTTAAATCCTCAACCCTCAACCCTCAAACCTTCAAATCTCAACCCTACACCTTAAGCCCTAATCACTCAACCCTCAACCCTTAAACCCTAATTCTTTGACCCTCAACCCTCAACCCTCAAACCTCAAACCTTAATTGTAAACATTCTACCCTATACATTATACCCTTGTCCCTATAAGTTTAACCCTAAACCCTCAACCCTCAACCCTCGACCCTAATCCCTCAACCCTCAACCCTTAAACCCTCAACCCTCACCCCTATACCCTATACATGAAACCATAAACCCTAATACATCAACCATATACCCTAAACCCTAATCTCTTAACCCTCAACCCTTAAACTCTCAACCCCTAAACCCTAAACCCTTGACCCTTAAACCCTAAACCCTTAAAACCTCAACCCTTAAACCTTATTCCCTTAACCATAAACCATAAAACCTATCCCTAAAGCCTGAACCCTGAACCCTTAAACCTTAAACCCTAAACCCTCAACCCTCAACCCTCGACACTATACCTTAAACCCTAATCCCTCAACCCTCAACCCTTAAACCCTAATCCCTCAATCCTCAATGATGATGTAAAATAACCTCATCGCTAAAAATGACTAAGTACCCTTCCCTATACTTTTCCAACTCCTCTGCTCTGCCAATTAGTTATCTTTAGGATTAATAAGTGCTCTCTTTTTGAGGAAATTGTATAAACTTTATTTCTTGAAATTACTTAGAGTTAACTAACCTGAACTGACTTAATAGTTTAGATTTTGTAGAAATAAATAGGTTTCTTATGAATAAAATAGTCATCATGCCCAACTGGAAATAATTCAATGAAGAAGACTCAACGTTGATTCCATAAAATTGAAGACAGGCTCTGGAAGTTTAGGCGTCAAAATTCTAGGGCAGTAGATGTATCGAGTTTTTATAGTTGTTTAGTTACTTTTTGTTAAAAAGACTTATGGCTTATTACGAGCCTATTTAATGTTTTTATGTATGGACTTGAAGTTTGTTAATTTGTTAGAATCAGTTGAAGACTTTGTCAGTGGTGCTTTCCACTTGCTGAAATTTAGGATTCTGGTAAATTTTTTTTGTATAAATATGTAATTTTTCATAAATGAAAGACGACTGGAGAATATTGTTATACTATCATAATGAATCTCTGAGCTATGTTTTCTGTATTACTCTCTTAATATGAATAAAGTGAATCTTGTTTACCTTATTCTGTTTTGTTAAGTTTTGAGAATGGAATTGTTATAGATGGATTAATTATGGAGTTATCAGTTTATGTGACCTAAGTTAGATATAGAGGAACCCGCGAGTTGGCCACTCGAGGCATTGTAGGAACAGATAGATAAGTATTTTTAATGTCAAAGTTTTGTTATTCTTGTCCAGTAAATGATAAAGTGTGGAGTAGAGTTTATTTTAGCTTTGTTAATTAAAGTTCTGGTGCACCTTTTCTCACTATTAAGTTTCAAGTTAAGTAGGTTTTTTTATGTTATCTGTTAAGTTTGTTAATCGGTTATAGGTTAAATGTTTCATAGTTTCTTTTACCTGTTTTTCTACTTCAACAATTTATACACTTATTAGTTTAATAATATCGATGCTTTCTAGCTTAGTTGTTATGCTTTTTAGACTAGTAGTTTCCTGCTTTCTAGTTTAATTATTTCAAAGCTTTCTAGTTTAATGGCCTTTAGATTAAGTCTTTTTTTAGTTGTTCCATCTATTTAGAAAAAAAGAGAGAGATAGTCAAGAAGTATCCTATTGCATATAGCCTTGAAAATTGCTCAGTCGATATTTGGTATACTTTTCAACTAAAGAGATAGGACCAACGACAACCTATCACTTTTTGGCACCGTTATCGGGGACCCTTCTTTTTCTAAGTGTTAGTAGGATATACCTTGATTACCTCTTTTGGAAACAAAAATAGGCCTTAGGCTTCCTTTTCTACATGGTTAGGAAAAGAGGCCCCCATAGAAGATTCATACCAAAACCCCCCCAAACGATGTACCAACCATGAGTGGGGAAGAAGAAATTTCAGCTCAAGAACTTTCTGAAGAAATGATCGACCAGAATCAACCTGAGACCTTCATGTATACTCCAGAAAGAGAACATATAGTTTTAGAGGAGCATATTCCTCTCCAAACTCCTGAGCCTCACCAATTTGAGAATTTTTTTGAAGAAGAACAAATCCCCTTCAACAATATGGGTGATCGTGACTGTAACTATCGAGATGCCAACATCGACGCTCCACCATGACCACACACATTTAATTATCCTATCACTATCGATGCAGATGACAACACGACCATGAAAAACATTTCTCTAGCTTTCTTGCCAACCTTTCAAGGTTTGTCTTCTGAGGACCCTGACCAGTTTCTCTTCAAGTTTAAGCTCTTGTGTCAAACATATGACTACAAGAATGATAACCAGAAACTTAAGCTTTCCCCTCGAATCTGAAGGACTCAACAATGCGCTGGTTCATGGGGCTAGCATCAAGATCCATAACCTCATGGGATGACATGGAATCTGTTTTTTATGGATAAGTACCAAAGCTACTATCGTGTGAGCAATAGGAAAGAAGAGTTGTTCAAACTAAGACAAAATGAAGATGAGAGCCTAGAATATTACCTAGATAGGTTTCTCTTCCTATCTAAATGATGCGGCGAAGAAGCCATAAGTGTTGAGATTTTAAAGACCATATTTCTCAAAGGTCTTGATGATGATGCTTGAAGGAGCCTACATTTAATGGGCAAAGGGCATGTGTCTCAACTAGACTTTGGTCAAATCACTAAGCTATGTTGGAATTTCTATCATACTCAAGGGGGGATCCAAAAGTCTACCCTTTTCAAAGGTTCCAATGAGATAGGAAAACTACATGAGGAGATAGCTAACCTCTAGACTGACATTCGGGTTTAGTTGAATACCACGTTGGATGGAATCATGGCTAAAACGTGAAATCTAGAGATATTATCCATCTATTGTCCTAGGTCCCGAAATAAACATATGTTAAGAGAATGTCCTTTGGACAAAGTTGACAAAATTGATGTTTTTCAGGTTTGTGATAAGGACCATCCCACTTACTAGTGTGAGCTTCTGAATTCCATAAAGAAATCCAAGAAAAGAACAACCCTGGTGAAGGAAGAAGTCAACTTTGTAAATCAGAGAACTAGGGGAAATTTTTCCTATGGACAAAACTAAAACCCTGCCTGGAGACCACAAAATAACTGGAATAATAATCAATGGGCAACACCTTGGTCTTTAGCTCCACCTCAGGTTCCACCTCAAGTGCCGCCTAATTGGGGAACTTACCCTTGGGGACCACCTGAATGGGAAAATCAGACAGGGGAAATTTTCAATGGCACAATCAACCTCAACATCAATGGTATCCTCAAAATTATTCTCCTCAATGGAACCAACCCCAGAATTAGTTTTACACTAGCCCCAAGAGAGGACCCAACCAATAACAAAATCTCTTGCCACCTCCCCAAAATACTCAACAAACTGAGCAAGTTAATCAACCACAACTTCCAACGCAACTTTTTTTGAACCTAAAGAACAACCGCCAGAATGTCCTAGTGTATTCCACCCGATAGGATAATGTTACTATACTTAATGCCATACATTGTGGGAACTTGCAATTAAGATCTGAAAAAACACTTCAGTCACCGATCATTGTTGATATATTGGACAAACCTATCAAGGAATCTACTGAGCCCACAAAAACAACTCCCATAGCTGCTAAACTAGATCTAGAAATTGCTCAAGATAAAATTGTTCCCCCCATCTTCAGCTGGAGCTTCCGACCTACCTCAAGAAGGGGAGGGTCAGTCTCCAACTAAAACTGTGAACAATTTACCTGCCAAAAAAAAAACACAAGCGCCTTTTCTGGAATGTCTTAAACCAACCACTGTGAAAGTTGCTTTAGAAATGTCCTTGTCCACCAAAACTACGTTGATTCAAGAAATCAAACAGTTGCAAATAGAGGTTCCCTTACTACAAGCCATCAAGGAGATTCCAGAGCTAAACCAACTGATCAAACAGTTGTGTATCAAGACCCCAGGAAGGAAACCAAAGAAAATAAACACTATCCACATAAATGGTTATTTGGATGACTTCTTGGTGGGGAAGGATACTGCTCTGAAATATGACGATCTAGGTAGTCCATTGATAACAGTCACAATTAATGAAGTGGCAATACCTAACGCATTAGTCAACTTGGGAGCAACCGTTAACATAATGACTATTGATGTAATGGAAGAATTAGGGCTTATTGACTTACGCCCTACAACCACAATATTACAAATGGGAAATCAAGCCATAACCATTCCCAAGGGTTTCCTTGATAATGTTCTTGTCAAAGTTGATGGATGGGAATATCCTGTGGACTTTCAAGTAATTCAATCTCTTACACCAAAATAAATTTACCCTATAATCCTAAGGAGACCATGGCTAGCAATAGTTGCAGCTAAAATAGACTACAGGGAGGGATGAATGACCATTTTACATGGTTTGGGGTGATCCCACAATACTGGTTTACAATTTTTGGGCAAATTGGACACCGAACTAATTGTTTTTAACTAAATCTTCACTTTCAGGCTCCTATAGCGGCTAAACCATGAGGAATTTGAAGATGATGAAAACTAGTGATTTGTGACGTTTTATCTATAGATTCTAAATATATTTTTTTCAATTTTTTTGGAATCAGATTGCACTTATTTTTCCATCTCCTTCGAAAACTATTTTTTTTTTAAAACAACATTTTTAAGGAGTGACGCTCACCGTATACAACATAAATTTTTTTGTATGAAGGATAAAATTCTAATTTTTTCAAATTTAGATTTGTAACTACGATATCTAGCACTTTCATTTGGTTTTATAGTTTTTTATTGAATATTTTTTCCTTAGTCAAGTTTCAAAGTCAAACCAAATACAATTCAGACATAGGTGGACCATATACAACATAAATTTTTATGTATGTATTGAAATTCAATTTTTTTTTTTACTGGATCATGGACATTAATACCTAGCATGAACATATTTTTTAGAATTTTATTTTGATAATCTTCTATTTTTCCACATGTGCAAAATAAAGAGCTTGATTTTTGATGAAAAACCTACGTTTAAACAAACTAAAAAAACAAATACATAATAAAACTAAAACATATTAAAATTATATTCGTTGCATAGCTTGTTCTGAGGAATACCATCATCTAGTTGGGTATGTGAAGTCTCCTTCATTTTCATCCTCAACCTGAGCTTCGAAGGGAATTTTTTTGGAGTTTCTTGGTGCCAAGAGGGGAGAATGGGGGAAAAGGGGGATTCTAGCGAACCCCCTTTCCATAAGAATTTTTTTTGCTTATTATTTTGGGAAATGTGAGACCCGACATTAAATGGGTTCGCTCGAAGGGGGGTTCTATCAAATCCTATTTGGGTTCACTCAAACCAGAAGTTCGTTCGAACCCCCAAAAACATTTTTTTTGCATGGGGTCATTTTTTGCAACTTTTCCTTCCTCACTCGAATTGTAAACCACTTTTGTGGGTTCACCCTTCGAACAACAAAAAAATATTCTTGTATCCCCCTACCAAGCCTATTGAATTTAATAAAGTGTGGTTTGATGAACCAGAAAGCCCCAACAAGCAGGAAGATTTAGCTTCATTGGCCATGGTAGTCATCAAACAACATGGTGAAGAACTAGAAGATGAATTAGAAAATAATATGGAAAATCTCACCATGGATTCAAGTGATGAGGAGATGTTGGACGTAGAAGAAATCTTAGGACAACCCATCAACATAGGAAATATTGAATTCGATAGTACCACTTTCATGGGACTGCCTTGTCCTCTGGTGAATATCATTCCAAAAATAGAACATTTATTTGAGGATATTGCTAGACTTCATAGGGCCATACCTCATAGCTGCCCCATTAACACTTTGACAAGGCCAATTTATACTATTGCATCCAACCATCCGGGTGTTGAATCCATCATGCTGCTGCTAGGAGAAACTCTGAATATTAACAGTTGTTTGACTGATCCAGAAGAACATAAAATCTTTGATGTCCTAGTGAGCAGATCTATAGCCTTTGCTTGGGACTACATGGATATGAGAGGAATACACCCCAGTGTGTGCACTCATCATATCTACATTGAAAATGTTTGACCTATTTTCCAACCCCAAAGAAGACTCAACCCTGCCTTGAAAGATATTGTTAAGATTGAGATTGAGAAGCTCCTACAAGTGGGGTTTATTTATCCCATTTTTGATAGCAAGTGGGTTTTATTGCTGGTTGTGGTTCCCAAAAAGAATGGAAAGTGGAGAGTATGCGTAGACTATAGGGAACTTAACAAGGCAACCCATAAAGATTATTTTCCCCTACCATTTGTAGACCAAGTTCTAGATAACTTGGCTGGGAGAAAATATTTCTTGTTTTTGGATGGATTTAGTGGATACAACCAGATATAGGTTGTAGTGGAAGACTAGGATAAAATGACCTTTACATGTCCATGGGGGACATTTGCATATATGGTCCTTCCTTTTGGGTTGTGCAATGCTCCTACAACGTTCCAAAGAGCCATCCTAGCTATATTTGTTGAGCTAGTAAATGAATGTGTTGAGGTGTATATAGATGACTTCGATGTCTACAGTTTAACTTTTGATGAAGCTCCTCAAAGCCTAGACAAAGTGCTGATGTGATGTGAGGATCATCGTTTGTCCCTAAGCCATGAGAAATTTTTGATAATGGTAGAACAAGGAATTGTGCTAGGACATTACATCTTTTCTGGTGGAATAAAAGTTGATCCAAATAAAATCAAAGTGATACAACAACTAGTCACCCACAAAACTCAGACTGATGTTAGAAGTTTCTAAGGGCATGCTAGATACTATAGAAGGTTCATAAAAAACTTCAGCAAAATTGTAGATCCTATGTTTGCTCTTCTCCAAAAGAATGTGGAGTTTACCTGAACACCTGAGTGTTAGTCATCATTCAAAATTATCAAGGAAAAGCTTATCTCGGCTCTTGTCCTTTATGGACCTAACTAGAACTTACCATTCCATATTTATGCTGATGTGTTTGATGATGCCATTGGAGCAGTTTTAGGATAGGAAGATGAGAATGGAGTGAAGTACACTACATACTTCATTAGTAAGAATCTGACTCCAACTGAAAGAAATTACACAACAGAGAAGGAATTCTTAGTTGTAATTCATGCAATTAAGAAATTTTGACACTACATTACAGGATATAAATTAATGGTGTATACAAACCATTCAACCATAAAATACCTCATGAATAAACCTGTAGTGAATGGGAGGATAATCAGATGGTTGTTGCTTCTTCAGGAATTCAACGTGACAATTATTGACAAACCAGGAAAATTCAATATAGTTGTGGATTTTTTATCCCAAATTAAACAAGATGATGGTGAATGTGCTCCGATACATGACAAGTTCCTAGATGAGTATTTGTTTGCCATCTCTACTAAAATACCCTGGTTTTTCGATATTGCCAATTATTTGGCCACTTCAAAAGTATCAACTTCTTTCACGTCTAATTAGAAGATATGCCTTGTAAGAGAAAGCGTCCCTTTCAAATGGATTAATGGGATCCTATTCAAATGTGAACCTGATATGGTTCTATGATGATGTGTTAGGGCAGATGAAACCTATAGTATCTTAAGAGCTTGTCATGATGATCCTTCTGAAGGACATTATTCTGCAAAGATAACCTCCCATAAGATCTTAGGCGTAGAGTTCTATTGGCCCTCTATGCATAAGGATGTCAAGAAATTTGTCCACCACTGTGATGAATGTCAAAGGGTAGGGAGACCAACAAAATCTAATGAAATGCCCCTTCAACTCTAGGTAGTCCTTGAACCATTTGAAAAATGGGGATTGGACTTTATCGGTCTAATAGATCCGACCTCACAAGGGAAGGAGTACATATTGGTTTGCATCGATTATTTAACAAATTAAGTGGGCAAAAGTTCAAGCTCTACAAGTTGCTAGGGAGGAGCAGGTGGCTGATTTTCTCTACAGTAAAATTTTCCTCAGGTTTGGAGCTACTAGGATGATTGTTACAAACCAGGGTCCTCAATCCATGTCCAAAGTTTTGTTGGCTTTCATTGACCATTTCCAGGTTAGTCATAAGAATTCATCACCCTATTACCCGCAGGAAAATAGTCAAGTGGAAGTTACTAACAGGGATCTTGAAAACATCTTAACAAAAACTGTGTCATCAGGAAGAAAATATTGGGTTAGGAAACTACTTGAAGCCGTTTGGGCTTATAACACAACATGGAAGTCAACAACTAGTTTTAGTCCATACGAGCTGGTCTTTGGGAAGAAGGCTCTCTTACCCATTGAATTTGAACTCTAAACATTACGAACAACCATGGAGTTGGGAATAGATCTTAAACGTGCCTAGGTTGAGAGAGTGTTGCAGCTTAGCGAGTTGGATGAGCTTTGTTTGGAGGTTGTCTATCAAACTAAATTGGTGCAACAACAACGTAAATTCTAGCATGACAAACACATTAAGGAGAGGGAGTTTCATAATGGGGATTGGGCCCTGTTGTTTGACTCCAAATACAAAGATCACCAAGGAAAACTCAGAACTCACTGGCTCAGGCCATATGAAATTTTTGAGGTATTTTCAAATGGGTCAATCCAGTTGAAACCCATCGATGGTGATACCCAAACCCTCCTATTCAATGGGCATCGACTGCGCATCTACCATAAACCGGTCAATAAAGAGGAATTTACAAAAATGGTAGAGACACAGGGAGAAATCCGGTGCAAGATCTCTTGCAAAGTCAATATAGTTTTAATCTTGTTTATCTTAAAAAAAGAAGAAGCATGTGTATAATTTTCCTTTCAAATCATTTCTTCTAAAATTTTTCATCTCTTGGACTTGGCTAATTCTCGTTTATTCTCACGCGGAACTTCATTTTCCTTGAAAACAAATTTTGGCGCATCTTGTTGAGGTGCTCTGGAACTTGTTGTGTGGTTGTTGCAGTGCTCTAGAACCTGTTGAATCTGTTGCTCCTATGCTCCGGAACTTGCACGACTCAATGGTGATGTCTCACGTGTTGCTCCTGCATTTTGGTCATCCAACTCGCTCCAGAAAGTCAAGATCCAAGTTGTACATTTTCCTTTCTTCATCCGACTGCATCCTTCAATGATGCTTTGAAAAGTTTTATTTCTGCATTTTGGCTGCATCCCTTATTGATGCTCTAGAATTTTGTTGTTCTTCTTTACCAGTTGCATCTTTCAACGATGCTCTGGAAACTTTTGGTTGTTGTTCCAGCTGCATCTTTCGACAATGCTCCAAAAACTTTTTGTTGCTACTCTGATTGCATCTTTCGACGATGCTCCAGAAACTTTTTGTTGTCACTCAGCTACATCTTCCGACGATGCTTCGAAACTTTTTTCCACCCAATTTTGAGAGCATCCCCACTTGATTCTCCAGAACTGTTTCCACTTTATTTTCTAGGTGCATCTCCCACCAATGCTCCGAAACTTTGTAAATTCCCTTTATGTTTCAATGCTTTGATTTTCCCAAGTTTCACACATGATCATTCTCTAATTTTTGTCATTTTCCTCATAATCCACGTTGTATTTTTCCACATCGCCCAACAATACCAAATCCTCTCATAATAAATGAAATTATTATGACAATTTTTTCGTCATAATGAATTTTGTCATTAATAGCCAGCTTGTCCACCTCATAATAAAGGCCATCACCACCCTCGCCAATAGTACAACTAATTTGTTACATTGCAAAGGTGAGTGAAATTCAAGTTAATGATGAGAAGTAAGGTAAGTACATTCTTTCTTAAAGTTAGTAATTATTTTGAATAAAGGTTAATTAATTGGCATGAGTCCTTTCCTTTCCTAATTTAGTAAATTGCACCATGGAGTGATCACATGAAGTATGGCTACACTTGCTCATTTTCCCATGCATAATTGTCATAATTACATAACATAACTCAAGCAAGATGAATTAATTATTTCCCTCCATCGGTTGTGTTGAAGTCATATTCTTTTCCTCTTGTAATTCAAAGGCTGAAACTAAGTATTTTTGAAGCATTTATGCAGAATTTGAGGAAAGAAATTAAGAAGAGAAAAATGGGGGGAGCCAAGAAAAAGTCTGAGCCAACTTCAACAGAAAAATTGCTTGCATTGGGAAATATTGCAAGCCTATTTCAGGAAGTAGAATGGATCAAATTCATCAAAAATCTTGAGGGATATTTAGAGCAGCTGGTGAAAGAATTTGTAGAGAACTTTGCAGATGGGCATACAATGGTACGAGGGAAACATTTCTAGGTATTAATTTGACTGAGACCACACAAATTACCTATCAAAAGATGGTAGAATTGTTTCATAGGGAGGGTGAGCCCCAACCTTTAATAACCATTAGTACTAGGGGACAAAACAAGGGATTTCAAAGAATTTCAATACCTAAACCATAAAGAATTGTCATAGCATGGATAATAAAGTACTTCACTTGTGAAGGGAAAACAACTACTGTAGTAGGGCCTCCTTTTCAATTACTAACCCATTTATGCCATGGTGTTGAAGACCCTTCTCTTAGGATTAATGCCCTTGCATTTTTGTGTGATTTAGTTATTGGAATGATAGAAAGGTATAAGGTTGGTACTGGGCCACTTAAGCATCATGACCTAATTCAATTAATTTTCAAGTACCATTTTTGCAAGAAAATAGAGCAGAAATGGTGGAAATTCCTTCAAAAATTTGAAAGTGAGGAGTCTAATAAACATTGTGAAGGAGAGTCATCAAAACAAATGGTTCATTCTATAGGGGAACCCTCATATAAAGCTCTTGATGCTCTTGAACTTCATCGGGCCTCAATTACTCCCGGTGACAATGCGCTAGAAATATTGCTTAATGTGTTAGAAATTGCAGAACAGTCGAATGTAGAAGTTATACACTCTGAAGAAGAGGAACCTCCTCGCAAGAGAAAGAAGCAGACTAAAAAAACTCTTAGATAACCCCTCCTCTGTGGAGAAGCAAATGATTATCTATTAAATCCAGTGAGAATGTGCCCCTTGAAGTATTGAATGCCCCTAAAAAGAGAAAATCAAGGACTTCAGATCAGACTGTGGATATTGACACCCCACTTGGTGATGAGGGAATAAAAGAAAGTGAACAACAGTTTGATCAATCTCCTAGGGTGGAAGTAGAGATTCTGTCATCCCTAGAGAAGCAAGAAGAGAAAGGGGAATAGTCACCCCATATTACAGATATTGACGATGAAAGTGTAAGGCAATTTTCTTCTTTTGTTGATAAAATTGTTTCAAAACCAGCTCATTTGATATGCCTGATCAAGAAAATGTACTATATGTTGAGGATGATGTAAATATAGAAAACCCCAATTTGCCTTTTTCTAGTAGCACTGTAGATGAAGAATTTGAGAAAAGAAAAGTAGAATTAGAAAAATTGAATGCATAAATTGTTGAGTTAAAAAGTCAATTGCAAAAAACAAGGAGCAAATAAATCAACAACAAGAAGAACTTGAGGCACATAGTGAAATCATAGGGAAAAGGGATCAAGAAATTATGAACTTAAAAGTACAAGTTGAATAGAGAAATAGAGTGATTGAATAGTTACAATTTCAAATCCAACAAGTAGATGATAAAAATAAAAATTATGTGTGTGATATTTCTGAGAAAGATGAAGAAATTAAGAAGTTAACAAATAATTTCATGCAATTTTGTTCTTCTTTTGAAGAAGAGAGAAATAGACAGAAAAGTGAATTGAATGCTTCTACAAGTAGAATTCTGGAATTAGAGCAAGACCTATAGGAAAGCAACACTAAACCTATCATGGATTCCATAGAAATATAGACTAAGCCAGTTGTAACATAATGGTTTCAGGTGAGAATACCTCCATTTCTCATGAAGTAGATGGAAAGGTGTTACTTTCTAAAAGAAATGGCTAAAGATAATGCTCGATTGAAAAAGTAGTTGGTGTTGTTGAAAGAATCATTTGACAAGGTTTATAGGGCTAAACAAGATGCTTGCCAAATTGGTGAGTTATTGCTAACATGTAGAAGGCCATCTAGATTATATGCCATATTTCTTAATGAACAAATTATGAGATGGAAACTGCTCCAAATTTACAATAATCAGCCATATAACCCCGATGACAAAGAATTTGTCAAAATCTTTGTTGAATCAGCTCCTGAATAGCAAGATATGTTGTGTGAATTCTTTTTCCATAATTTACTTGTAGAAGAGTGTACAAATTTTTATGTTAATCTCTTTGTTGGGGAAGTACAGTTAAGATCATTTCTCTCAACAACATGAAATCAAATTCACTAGCAGGAAAGATCAAAAGAATATTTATAGGCAAAGAGAACTGTTGGATTGAAGATGAGATATCCACACAGGAAAGAGCTTTTTCCTTCAAGGCACAATTTTTGAATTTTAAGCTAAAAGAGATCATAATAACTAAGTCTAACAACAATCTTTGGTTGTGTTATGATCATTTCTAGGAACAGGGGCAAAATATTATAGGGAAAGCCTGGAATGGGTGTGAGGAAAGGTATAGCCCTCTTCCAATGTATCTCAAAAAGAGAGATATAATATCACCTCTTAACATCAGGTGGTCATATAGAAGAGTTGTGGCAATAGCTGATATCCTTGCACAATTGAAGACTGATTGGATTGGTATGAGGTGCATACCTCCTTTGTTTCTTTCACCACCTCTTGTCTTATATGTTAATACAGATCAAAGTGATGACAATTTTGAAAAATGGAAAACAAGGATTACTCTGCATCAAGGTTTTCTAAGAGAACCTCAGGACTTTGACAGAGAGGAAGATGATGACTATGATCTCAGTGCCAAGTGTGAAGAGAAAAATGGGAAAAGAGGGAACGCAGGACAGGTCCCACAACAAAGAGCAAGAAGACCTTCTTAGGCTTAGGAAGGGGAGGAAATGGTGAGGTAAAAATAACCTCATCGCTAAAAATGACTAAGTACCCTTCCCTATACTTTTCCAGCCCCTCTACTCCACCAATTAGTTATCTTTAGGATTAATAAGTGCTCTATTTTTGAGGAAATTGTATAAACTTTATTTCTTGAAATTACTTGGAGTTAACTAACCTGCGCTGACTTAATAGTTTAGATTTTGCAGAAATAGGTTTCTTATGAATAAAACGGTCATCATGTCTAGTTGGAAAGAATTCAATGAAGAAGACTCAACACTGATTCCATAAAGTTGAAGACGGGCTTCGAAAGTTTAGGCACCATAATTCTAGGGCAGTTGATGTATCAAGTTTTTATAGTTGTTTAGTTACTTTTTGTTAAAAAGACTTATGGCTCATTACGAGCTTGTTTAATTTTTTTATGTATGGACTTGAAGTTTGTTAATTTGTTAGAATCAGTTGAAGACTTTGTCAGTGGTGATTTCCACCTGCTAAAATTTAGGATTCTGGTAAACAAATTTTGTATAAATATGTGATTTT
The DNA here is from genome assembly GCA_007115665.2 of Sequoiadendron giganteum. NCBI lineage: Eukaryota > Viridiplantae > Streptophyta > Pinopsida > Cupressales > Cupressaceae > Sequoiadendron > Sequoiadendron giganteum. The sequence goes on along the minus strand of CM021100.1, from coordinate 58,931,001 downwards.
CATAAATGAAACATGACTAGAAAATATCGTTATGTTGTCATAATGAATCTCTAAGCTATATTTTATGTATTATTCTCTTAATGTGAATAAAGCGAATCTTGTTTACCTTGTTCTATTTTGCTAAGTGTTGAGAATGGAATTTTTATGGATGGAGTAATTTTGGAGATATTAGTTTATGTGACCTGAGTTAGATATAGAGGAACCCACAAGATGGCCACTCGAGGGATTGTAGGCATAGATAGATAAGTATTTTTTAATTTTAGAGTTTTGTTATTCTTGTCCTGTAAATGATAAAGTGTGGAGTCAAGTTTCTTTTAGCTTTGTTAATTAAAGTTTTGGTGCACCTTTTCTCATTGTTAAGTTTCAATTGATAGGTTGTTTTTTGTTATCTGTTAAGTTTGTTAATCGGTTATAGGTTAAATGTTTCATAGTTTCTTTTACCTATTTTTCTACTTCAACAATTTATACACTTATTAGTTTAATCATTTTGATTCTTTCTAGCTTAGTTGTTATGCTTTTTAGACTAGTAGTTTCCTGCTTTCTAGTTTAACTATTTCAAAGCTTTCTAGTTTAATGGCCTTTAGTTTAAGTCTTGTTTCAGTCGTTCCATCTATTTAGAAAATCTGAGAGAGAGATAGTCAAGAAGTATCCTATTGCATATAGCCTTGAACACTACCCAGTCGATATTTGATGTACTTTTCAACTAAAGAGATAGGAAAAACCACAACCTATCACTCAACCCTAATCCCTCAACCCTCAAACCCTAAACCTCAACCCTTAAACCCTAAACCCTACAACCTCCACCCTCAACCCTATACTTAACTCCTAATCCATCAACCCAATATCTTAAACCCTAATGGACCTATACCCTATACACTTAACCTTGGACACTCAACTCTTAACATTATCCCTCAAACCTCAAACCTCTACCTTATACCCTATACCCTCAACCCTATACCTATGCTCTAAAGCCTCAACCCTCATCCCTATGTCGTATACCCTATACCTTGAACATTATCCCTCAGCTTTGTAAACCCTCAACCCTATACTTAAGCCCTAATCCCTCAATCCTCAACCCTATACCTTAAACCTTGAACCCTACACCCTCAACCCTCATCCCTATGCCCTATAACCTCATCCTTATACCCTAAACCTTGAATATTGTCCCTCAACCATATACTTAAACCCTAAACCATACACTCTCAACCCTTCACCCTATGCCTTATACCCTCAATCTATACCATAAACCCTAAACCCAATATCCTAAACCCTAATCATTATACCTTACACACTTAATCTTATACACTCAACGAGTTGAATATTATCCCTCAATTGTAAATCCTATACCCTCAGCCCTTTACCTTAAACCCTAAACCGTGAAACCTCAACCCTCATCCCTATACCCTATACCCTCACCCTTATATACCCTAAACCCAAAACCCTTACATACATACATACATATAAGCATACATACATACATACAAGCATACATACATACATACATACATATAAGCATACATTCATTCATACATACATACATACATACATGAATATATACATACTTACATACATACATACATACATACATACAAGCATACATACATACATACATCAAACATACATTAACAAACTTGCACACATCAATTGAGGCATAATGCAAGCGCGTTATAACGCGCTCACGTTATGTTATGCTTGAGAAACATCAAACCAAATGAAGCAAAATACAATGAAAGACATAACACAAGTGCACTATGTCTTAATTTGGGAATCCCCAAGCCTTAGGCTTGGATTTGCTTTGGATTTCCAATCCAAAGGCTTGGAGTGCCTTCTCAATGTCCAAAGACATGTTTTTGCATATTCTACAAGATTTCACATAATCTTTTTCGTGATAACTATCAAGTTTGCACGTGTTTCAAGGTCGAGTAAATCGAACACCTAGGTAATGTTAGGCTCTCTCTTAGCTATTTAACAATGTAATATTTTTCACATTTTGACAATGTTAAGACTTTCATCTTTAATTTATTTTGTTTGTGTCCGTTTTTTTTGTCAAAATCTAGTGTTTGGTATTTTTTACTTTATTTTTTTTTATCATTCATTAAAATTTCAAATGAATTACATTTTTTAAAACTACACTCCATTCTACACAGATTAAAAAAATGATTTTGGATTAGTTTTCAAAAATTATAGGGGTAGCATTGCCAAAATTCTATTTTTCAGGATGTGTCCACTTTGAAAATTAGTAAAAAAATCAAATATTCATTAGAAAATTATCAAAAAATTAGGCATAAACTACATCCTGTTAGCTAATTTCTCACTGAGGCGATTTTAAAAATACCAAAAAAAAAAAAAAGCTTTTGAGGGAGCCACAAAAAACACTATGTTATGATTTTTTGACAAAAAGAACACCAATTTATGTGGCTTCCTTTTTTGAACCCCTTAATCTCTACCATTTTTTTTTTAAATAGTAGTTTAGAAAGTAGACTCGGAGAATTACGACCCTTGTTTTTGTTGTATCTTAAAATTTTGAGTGTAACTATCCTCAAGTTCTATCCATCTTTCTGCACTTACCCTCATTGAAACACTAGAAATAATGTTAGTTCTATCCATATGTGCGTCAAAAATAGGACAATCTATCATGTAGTATCCCATGGTGATCTCGATACTATGAAATTTATTTGAACAATTTACTATACCACCATTTGCAATCATAACCTAGAATTATGGGGTTTGGAAGAAAATAATTTAATTGTCTTGCCAATTTATGGTTGATGAAGTTAAGTGTACTTTGTGAGTCAATCAATATTGTTGCCTTCTATTGTTTTAGGAAACCCCTTACCTTGATAATTTCTTGGTTGCTACTACATAGTAGTCCATGATAAGGGATAGTTGGTTGGAAATTTTTTGAGTGTTCTATCACCACCACACACTCTTCTTCATGATTTCTTCCCCATAGATACCCTTAATGTAGAATAATTTCTTCTCAACATATTTATGCCCTTTATTGTATTTTCCATCATAATTGAAATAAATTCCTTTTGTTTTTTTTCCCTCAATTTGTTGAGTTGTCAATCTCATAAGTTGAGGAAATGATGATGTAGGGGGCCTCCAATCTCCCTTGCTAGGGAATTCCTCCCATCTATTATCCAAAAAAATAAAAATCTTCTTCTTGTCTTGCCATAACCACTACTTGAGACATGTAGAACTTGGATAAAACACACATACCACATATTTGATGTGGTCCTTCAAATATTTTGTTTGCTTTAATTTGGTGAGTTGGTTGAAGTAGCTATCCATAAATTTGTCTCTATAATGTGTATTGAGTTCCTCTTGAAAAAATCAATGATACCAATTGAATTGGTTTATTCCAATATATAAAGATGTTGTTGCCACCTTTTGTTGACATGGACCATGATGAAGATCAAAGAACTTGTCCATTTGGTAGAGCCTATTGGTTGCATCCTTTCCATCAAAATTTCTCACAACACTTTTGCCCTTTTCTCCTCAATTTGTTGAGGTTTCAATCTCATTGGTTGAGGAAATGATGATGTATGTGCCCTCCAATCTCCCTTGCTAGGGAATTCCTCACATCTATTAGCCAAACACTTTTCTTCCACTTGTCTTGCCATAATTATTGTTTGAGACATAGAGCTTGGACATTAAATGCCTTATATTTGATGTGGTCCTTTAAAGTACTTGTTTGCTTCAATTTGATAAGTTGGTTGAAATAGTTATCCATAAATTTGTCTCTTTAATGTGTAGCAAGATCCTCTTGAGAAATTGATCATGTGACCACTCAACCCTTCTTTTTCCTCTTCACATAACCAACAATACTAAATGACTTGGTCTAGTTCCAAGTATAAAGATATCATTACCACCTTATGTTGACATAGAACATGATGAGGATTAAAGAACTTTTCCATTTGGTATAGCCAATTGGTTGGATCCTTGCCATCAAGATTTACATTAGCTTAACAAACCTTACTTTTTCTTTTCAAGTTTATATAATTTAATTTTACCTTGTAATCTTTACCGTTTCAATATTTTTCTAGGGTGGAGCACTTCCTCAAGTGTTAGCTCAAATAATAGGGCAATGTAAAGTGTGAATTCATTCCAAAAAGGTTGCACACTATCTTGTACGATAGTTATTTGACCCTCATTATGAAATTCTCCCTAGAAATGATATACAATGTCACTTAGTGCCTATGTTAGAAACCACACAAATTTTTCCCTTGCCATGTATGTAATCTTTTTCCATAATAATTTCATGCATGCCTAACTCATTTTTATCATGAATCATAATGCCCATCGTCATTGATCAAACATGCTATTTAAATATCATGACAGGAAAATATGTAACTTCATAGACCTCCAAGGGCTATAGCTTCCACTTTGGCTTCTACTGTGTTCTATTCTCATTTATACATTCTCCCAAACTCTTTGCTAATCTTTCGAAGGTGATGAATGTATTCTGTTCATATTTCCTATGCTATGCAAGTTGGTAATAACAAAGAATTATCCTATGATAAGATATTATATTTAATTAGTGTTAACTTCTCCCTACTCTTAAATAATTATAAGATATTTCACTCCATATTATCCATAATTTTAAATCTCAAAGATATGATTCACACTCACTCATCACATCATTTCAAATTTATGAAAAATAATACTCTTTTCATAGTAAAAAAAAAACAATCGCTAAAAAAAATAAACAATATATACTAAAATAGTAAAAAAAAAAGATTTATCCAAAAAATAAATAACTTTTTTCATTTTACACTGAATTAATTCAAACAAAGAACAACAAAACGTTTATTTTTAGACTAACCAGAAAGTGAAAATTATTGTACATTAAATTTATTAATTATACATCAATTTATCATAAAACATATTAAAAATAAATAAATAAATTTATCAAAAACATATACACATAAAATATGAAAATATGTAAAAATAGTTTTCTCTGATTCAAAACTCCAGTTTTGTATTACAAGCTTATTTAAATATTAGTTAAAAAATATTTGAAAATATACACAAATAATACTAGCAATTGCACCTAGGTCACTTGGAAAAAAAATGATCTATAAATTAAGTAAAATTTATGATACTTGATTACTACTTTTAATATAATAACTCTAATAAATAATACTTATTTAATGATATTATATAATATATAATAAATTTTAAATAATATTTAATATCAATAAAAAAATTAAATATAAAGCCCTCAAAAGTAAGGTGGTCTCATGGAATGCCCTACTGCACGCAAATATATAAAGCCAGCTTCCGTAGTCTCTGCCATCATTCTCGACCTGTATCAATACCAATGGCAGATGTATACTCAAATTCGCAGCCTTTGCCAATATCCTCCACGTCTGTGCCATTATTCAAATTCGCAGCATGATGCAAAGATTTGCCAGCTCTGCAAACGGGGCAATTGCTTTGACATAGAAGCCACCGATCGATGCACCGCCCGTGGAAATAATGGTTACATTGGGGCAGAATGTGGACGCTCTTCCCACCAATTCCTTCCAGACAAATACAGCACTTTTCTCTCTTGTCTGCTTCCACTAAACTCCCATACTTTACTTTGGGCAGCTGTCGGATCTTCCACCTGTATAAACAGTCTCCCTTAATGCGGAGAAAATAGGCGAGAGGCGAGCCGTGGGTTAGTACTGAGAATCCAATAAGCAGTCCCAGCGCTCCATTGATAAATTGGAGCGAAGGGAGCAAAATTTCGTGCTTCCTGAGTGAGATCAACAATATTGTCAAGATAGCGATTTGACATTTGACATTTACGGTTTGGATGCATTTGATGGTCCTCCACAGGACGCAGACGATATCAACCATCGGTACCAAAGATTTGCTAAGATTTTATTTTTCTACTTCATAAAGGAAACGCCTTCGGCGTAATAATATATTCGATAGACAAATCAGTCATACATATCAAATCCAAGGTCTGTTAAATCAAATATAAAACAAAAAGGATTACGTAAATATTCACGATCTCTGATATATATATATTTTTTACTCATAATATAGTAATGGATGACAATGAATCGCAATTGCTCCTGAAACCGGTCTCCACATTCGTATAGCAACTGATGGTATATGTATAATATTTAATTGTACATGTATAGATGTTGACATACATAGTGCCTTCAAATAAAGTAATTCAATGAGAGCTAACAATTCAGTGTTGGTTTCAATTTGTTTTTATTAGCACTAGAAATTCATCTGTTGGTTTAGAAAATGGGATGGCTTTTCTGGGCTACAGCTGTGGTTTCAGCTGGTTTAGCAATTATTCTGCTGGAAGTTGCAAAGGTTATATGGTGGAAACCACTGCATTTCAAAAAGCTCTTTAAAGCTCAAGGGATTCAAGGCCCTTCTTACAAGATTATCTATGGGAATGGTCCTGATATTGTTAGAATGGCCAGACAGGAGAGCTCTGACCCAAAGTAACTGTCAGGACACAACATTGTTCCTCGAGTTCTTCCGGCTTTTCATCAAAGGAGGAAAACCTATGGTACATGGTTATTCTCTCCATCTGAAAACTTTTAAATAACCTAAGCTCAAAAGAATTAGTTAAGCAAAGTTTCTCAATGAAGTTTATATCTGTGGATTTTGTCACTGGTCAACACTCACCATACAGGATGCAATCCTATAACATGGATATTGCACTATTCTGAGTAGTAGTAAGAAGAGGATGATCTATGCCAACCAATTCATGAAGTACATGTATTAATGTGTGATGCAGGGCAGGAGTATGTTTTTTGGTTTGGGAATAAACCCAGGCTTTATGTTCCCGATCCCGAGCTTGTGAGGGAGATACTATCTAACAAGTTTGGGCACTACAAAAAATTCCAAGCTAATCCTACGCCAAAGAAAGATCGGGGACTTGTAACGTTAGAGGGTGAAAAATGGGCACAGCATAGGAGAATCATTAATCCTTCTTTTCATATGGAAGTCTTGTTGGTAAACTCTTGGAACTCCACAATTCTGAGAACTTGAATAGATACTTCATTGTAAACCTTGTGCACAATAGAGTTACTTCTCGCAGTGAATTTGGTGTTTATTTTCACTTATGCCCAAGAATCTGTGTTATAAGGTTATCGATTATACCCTTAGATGTCTAAGTTTTCCGCATTTAATGCTTGTTTGACTCTTACAGAAATGAGGTAGTTTTTGATTTATTAATGATTTGCTTCTGCCAAGAAATCAAGTCCACAATTTTTATAATATAAATATATCTTCAATGTCAGGGCATGATTCCTGAAATTGTAGAGTGTGGGACCAATATGATTGAAGAATGGAGGAAATTGGTATCTTCAGGTGCCGATGAAATAAATGTTTTGAGAGAGTTTTCTTGTCTTACATCAGATGTTATTTCACGCACAGCATTTGGAAGCAGTTATGCAGAGGGAAAGCATATGTTCCATTTACTGTCCCAGCTAATCCTGCTCAGTTTTGAAAGATCTCGCAGAGTTTTTATTCCGGGTTCCAGGTTACTAATTTTAGCCTTATAAGTAATTTGTTGTCAGGAGTAGGACTTGCCTAGAAATGTTTGATTGGGATGCTAGAACACGTGGGCATTTTCCTTTGCATTTTTCTATCATACATAATTTCTCAAAAAAATGTTTCACATTTGCTATCTTAAAGGTATGGCTCTTAGAAGTGTACTCTGTTCATAGAAAGGGTTTCAAGTAGTTTCTGCTTTTTAAGAATTCACTCTCATATTGCAAAACCAAGGAACACAAAGAAGTGATAGCTAATGGATAGAAGAACCACATATGAGATGAAAGATTTCTGGAACAAATTAGAGACTTTTCATTAATGTAAAATTTCAGCTTGTACAAGGAATACAAAGAATAAAGTATATTTTGACTCCACAAACCTTATTCTAATTTTCATTCATTTCAATACTAATCAACTTATAAACTGTCACAAGCTGTCTAGTAGCTACAACGCACTTACAAACAATTAGCTTTAGCTTCTCTAGGCTAGAATTTCAACTTAACGGCCTCCACATCGGAATAAGTAATCTAATTCTATGACAATCCCCCTTAGATAAGAGCTTCAGGTAATCAACATCCATTAGATACATTGTGCTTCACCAACGCTATTGCCTCACATGAGCCTTTAATTCACAATGCCATGTGATTTTGTGGCTAACTGAAGGTCAACTTGTAAATGAACCTGAACTGCAATTTTAACTAGCCTATCTCTTTGACAGCCATTGGATACATCTTCTGTTAGATGACTTTTGACAAGGACTTCTGTGAGTGTTGCAGTCAGCCAACCTACAAAGACATTAGTAATATCTACTTACCCAATGCTTAAAAATTAATTTCCTAAAGTTGGACCATTCCCTTTATACAACAATTTCTGTAATCTGTGACCCACTCACTGACTTGATCGCTCTGCAAGTAGAGCAATGCCTGTGTAATAGAACATCCATGGAAGCTCCTTTGCATTCAATTGACATATAGTGTCTCAATTGTGCTGAATCAACTACTGTAGAATGAAATTGACCTGCTCCTGCAACAACTGTTTTTTAAGTTGACTTAATTTTGAAGTTAACATCAATGTGGATTCTTGTTCCCTGCTAAGGAAATATACTCCATCCCATTGAATCATCTTTTCACAGGGTGTGAAACTAAAAAAACTTGAAATACATGACCTATTTAAGCAGTGACATTTATGAGAGAATTTACTGTCACATAATTGCAAGATTCTCCAACATGTTTTTCCTGTTATACATTGCATCTTGTGTAAAAGTAAATTTTTTTGAAGATTCGTAGGGAGCTAACTTATTTCTATATCATAATTAACTATTAGATTATTCAGTATTGTGATTTGATCATTTTCATTTCAGAATTAACAAGGTTCAAGAAAGTCATAACTATTACTTTAGATTTGCAATGTTGTGTTTTGATCTGTCCTGCACATCAAGTAATTTCAAAATGTTAGTTACCCATGGGATGACATATGCACATGAAAGTTCTCTAGTATTGATTTACAGCTTCCTAAGGTGCCTGAAATTGCATAATCAATATTTGAAACAATGAAGTATTTTCATCAAATCCAAATGCATTTGCAAACTTGCTCTGCTATCCAAAGTGAATGTCTACTTGCAATCAGAACAATTTAGATTTTACAGACAATTAAGTTTATTGAGAGATGCAATATTTCCACAGTCCATATTAGTGAAATCAGGAGTGCTTCTAGCTGCAAGTCTGTGAGATGTTTTTAACATTGAGAAGCATTAATTGTATGGTCCATAATAATATAAAACAACTCTTGTTCACAAGGAACAGTTTGCACTTCACTGTTTCTGCAGAACTTTTTATACAAACTTGTTTGTTCCTAAGCGATCTTAAATAAACACTATTTCCCTAGACCTCTGTTACTGTTATTCATTTTCATACACCACTGTTATCGTCATTAAAACTCAATACTGCCAATTCAGGTGATGAATAGCAATACCAACAATCCCAACACAGAATCTGTATCTTCAGAGAAGCACATGCTGAACCACAGGTAGAATCTGATGTGTTTGCTTACAAATAGAATTAAAAAATCACAAATGCAATGATGTAGTTGTATCTACATAACAAACCTACAAACAACTTACACTGTCCATTGTAAGCCATGAGAGTATTTGTGAAATGTGTACATGTGGTCCTGTTTTGTCAGCCTCCACTGATAGAATCAAACTGCAAATATAAAGCATCTTCCAGAAGGGTATGTTTGGTTTGTGGTGCTCTTCACACAAGATTGCAATCAATCCAAGTGACACATAAAGTATTTAATGTAACTTTTCAATCAGTACAGTACCTGTTAACTCCAGAATTTGCACCCGAAAACCTAAGCACCTAAATACTTACAAATTCTGGATAACATGGGAACAATCACTAGCTTGTGGGTAAACTATGAAGGTGACTGAACCTCCGGGTTCTAGGCCGGTTCCTATTGAATGAGACTTGATACTTCTCCTAACTTAATGAAAACTGAAACTTGATGGAAAAGGGATAAGAGACTAAAAATTTGCAGAAACTCAAAGAATGCAGATGGAAAAGGTGATGCACCAAAAAACGATAATAGGGAACTTACTTTATCTAACAACACAATGAGTAGATAACCAGAAATGATAATGATACAACCTTAGTGAAAAGATAACACATATAAGTATTTCGTGAAAAGATTCTAAACTGGATATTATGAAAGGAACATAGTCACATTCAACAACTACCAATTAGACATACAGATCATGACCTATGCATAACTTTTACTACCTTCTGAAAGCACTGAAATGAGACATTAGTTAAAGGCTTCTAAAGAAATGAAACACAAAAAACCACATCAATCACAAGTACATAACAATGAAACTCCAAGATAGATCTGAAAATCTCTGTATTATGCTCAAAGGCAAATGACAAAATAGCTCACATGAGAAGTAGACTCCAAAGGAATGCCAAGGATATCCAAACTGATCACAAAAGAACTTTCTTCCTCCAAAACTCCAACTAACTCAAAAATGAATAAGGAGATCCAATATAAAGGAAAAACTCCCACCAAAAACCCCTCAAAAATAGAAACTGCATTTCAAAATGCAAGGGTCGGATGTGAGAAAAATCCCTCTAAAAATGGACTAAAAATCTCCACCTAAGGAGCCCAGATGGTCTAAAAGACCTATCTGTCCAAGTGCTAATGACAACCACTCCAGTTTGGTCATAACAACCCCTAAAATGACTTAAATGACTATTGAAAGAGTCAAGTTTTCTAACAAACATCAACAGCATGTCAAAATGCCACCTCTCCTTCTTCCACCTAGTCACAATTTGACTTTTCAACCCCTTATCTCTCCAAATCCGAAAATGGACTCATTCTCTTGGCACAAACATTTTGCCACATCTCCAAAATTTATGCAAGTTACCAAGATTACATTTTTCTTTTGACCAAGTCCTAATGATTTGACATTGCCTCCTCAAGACTTTTCATTTGCATTTTAAAAAAAAATATTTTATTTTAAATGATTTATAGTGTCATCATTTAAAACAAATATTTACAATAAGATTAATGCAAAAATAAAGGAGTAAATGTCAAATTTGCATTTTCTTAAAAAAAATTTATTTAAAGTGATTCATTGATATCACTTAAAATAAAGGTTTTTAACATTGTAAAATGCAAATTAAATAAAAATAAACCCTGATTATTTTAAAGTGATATTATTGAATCACTTTAAATAAATGTTAGGAAAATTGCGGCCAAGCATAAATGAATGAAGTTTCTATTTTATAAATATAAGGCAAAAATGCCTCATCCTCTACGAATTTTATAGGGTATCAAAACCCTAAAAACATAAAAGGTATGCTATTCTTCATTTTATTCTTGGCTGAGGAAGATGAGAGCCGCCGCCATGTTGCTAGAAACCCTAGCCACCATCTCTAGTGCTGGAAATGCTTTGTGTTTTCGCCATTCTGAAGTCTTTTTGGAGGTTTTGTTAAAAGCTGCAAGACTCACTGCGTTTCGCCATCACCAAGGATTTTCTGGAATTTCTTTTTGTGTCTTTGTTTTGTCTAGCTGCTATGAGCAACCTGGGCGAGCCTTTGTCTTTTCCACGGGCAACACAAGGTAAGGTTCTCCTCATCTGTTCTGAAGAAAAACTTTAAAAGCTTATCTGCAAGAAAACATTTACGTTTTAAAACATATAAAATATAGACCAAGGACTGGTCGCGGCTTTCTTTGTGTCTCTCTTGATAGCCGTGATTCTCCATATTTCTGTTATGCAACACCAGTATTTTTCTCATGGCCGCGGCCTATGTACCATAATTTGACAAAGAAAATACTTTTTTTCTGTTCATGTGTGCCTAAATCTTGATTCGGACCTCACTACAGAACATTCTTTGGCCGAGCTTTTATTTGCTGTTTGTCTGCCTGTTGATAGTACCTTCTATATCTGCGGGTCTTGTGCTTCACACTTCATTTGGCGTTTTGAAGAAAACGTGAACTTGTTTGCTTGTGCTTTGAATAGGGTTTGAAACCCTATCATGACCGAAAGAAAGAAGGAACTCCATTATTCTGGTCGCCACTTTGCTGGGTAAGAGAGATTAACGCCTGTTGTTGTTGTATCTTTAAATATCACTAAAGGTTTTCTGACGCAATATATTGTGCATTTTCTGAAACTTTTCACTCACTGTAATTTCATCCTCAACACCTGGCCGCAATGCTGCTCTCACTTGGCTCGAACTGGTCTTTTTTTTTTTTTGTTTGGAGACTGTTGGCCGCCATTGGCTGAATGTCCTTTTATTCTTTGGAGACTACTGCTGTTTGATAATATATTTATATTGTGAAGTATTTTTGTAGAAACCTATTTTTATCATAAAAGGTTTCAATGCTATGAATAACACGCCCCTTTAATATAATATGATCTGTTTGATCTTGAAACCTGTAAGCTAACCATTCTAATGCTCATGTCGAGCTCATACCCAAAGGGAGCCTCGGTTAGGGGCACATACGCATTAGAATGGTTAGTTTCCTGCACACTTGCACAAACACATTAGCAGTAGACCCTTCTTTTCATCATTCCAGGACTGAAATTGTTCTTTACTATCTTTGATATATATTCAGAATAGGGAAAAGATAGTCTATATGGGGGGGGTAGCTGGTTATAGGTATTTAATCATTGTTTAGATCGTTTGGGATCTAACCCCACCATTCTTTTCTTTCTTATGCAGAAAATAAAAAAAAACAGAACCTAGTAGATCGGGAGCTGGACCAAGAGCAACATCAAAAAATCACTTAACCAGTCAAAAAGCTGAAAAGGCAATGACTGGTTACCTCTAACCCTACCTTCATATAGACTATATCTTTAAATATTTTGAATGTATATGAAAGGCAACAGTTATACTCACAGCTTGTGTGAGATCTCTTACTTTCAGTATTTCAATTCATTTAATCAGTTGTAAATGAAAATTGTACATATCAATTAATGATCTATACAATGAACATTATTCTTCTTCCTTTTGCTCAGAATAAAAATGATTGGAAAAAGAAATGAACTAAAAGCAGATGTATGAGAAATGAGCAGCTTTGTGAATTCTTGTGCAATGTTACCATTTAAAATAAATTTCAGCATGTGTAGAAATTTAGTAACATTTTTAGCGACCTTTGCTGTTAGTCTGCCTGCTAGACATTTGAGACTAGTTGGCCTCTAAAATTCATTGGGCATGGAGTCTGAAAATTATGCATTCCTAGGACATATACCTGTCATGACACGACCTCTAAAGTTGCTGGTTGGGTTTGGGATGAATGTGAATGAGCCTAAAGAGACTTAAGATTCTTATTGGACTGATTAATACGCATGATCAAACTCAACCAGCAACTTTAAAAGTTGAAACCTTCATAATTGACCATCTTAGGTATGCATGAATGAATGTATGTATGGAATGGATGCAGTTGAGTGGAGAATGTGTGGGTATGCATGTGTATTCAAGCCAGATGTATGCATTCAACACATGCATTGATGTATGCATGAATGAGATGGGCGGGTATGGAAAATGAAATGGAACAACCCAAACCAGCAACTTGACAAACCTAAAACCTAAGGAAAACAGGAAACTAACCTAACAAAGAAAATGACTGGCATGTGCTTGGACAACACTTAGGGAAAATCCAACTAATATGCAGATGCATTTATTGAAAACATGAAACCTAACCTAAAATATACAAGATAGGACTGATGGGTCATACCTCAAAGCATGGCTTGAGGTGTATCCCATTTACAGGGATAGGTAGAACGTTTCCCTCCAGGGTAGCAAGCTGAAATGCATTATGCTCCTTACATTCAGCTATCAGAAATGGACCAGCCCACATATGATCAAACTTGTTATGGTGCCCTGGCCTGCTTTTAAGAACATCCCATTTCAGACCCAGATCACCCTCCTTGAATGACCTGGTTGTTGCCTTTCTATCAAATGTACGCTTAGTTTGTAGCTACTGGTATTCCATTGTTTGCAATGCTTTTCTTCTTTCTTCCTCTAATTCAGTCAACCTAGCATATCTTAGGCTTAGAGGGTCATCTTTTTCCAACAATAGTAACTGGTTAGCCAAAACAAGTGAAGGGAACTCCGTCGATATAGGTAACCTGGCCTGTTTCCCATAGACTAGAACATAGGGGGAATTACCAAGTATTTGCTTGGGGGTAATTCTATCCAACCATAAGGCTGATCTCAACCTTGCATGCCAATCTCGCTTGTTCTCTTCTAAGGTCCTTTTGATAATTCTCAACAGATTTTTGTTAGTACTTTCAGCCAAACCATTACCCTGAGGGTAATAATTTGATGAAGTGTTCAGGTAAACACCATTTCTCAAAGCCCATTTAGCAATTTTGGTCCCCACAAATGCTAAAGCGTTATCAAAGATTATTGATTCAGGAACCCCAAACCGGGTGATCAATTCATCATAAAAATTCAAAACAGAACTTTCATTTGCCTCCCTTAATGCAACGACCTCTATCCAGCGAGTGAAATAGTCTGTGGCAGTTAGGATCCATTTGTGACTAGCACTGGAAATAGGATTTATGGGCCCTACAAAATCAATACCACACCTCATAAATGGTTGTTCAACCAAAATGGGATGCAAGGGTAAAGCTGCAAGCCTTTCCTTTCCAGCAAACAAAGCACATTTTTCAAATTTTCTTGCCCACGCATGGGCGTCCTTGAATAAATCAGGCCAATAGTAACCTACTCTTAGAATTTTGTAGGCTGTTGTTTTTGGGGAGAAATGACCCCCTGAATCATGAAATTCCTTAAAAAACTTGCTGACTTGATCACCATCAATGCACCTCAACAGCATACCATTGTGGTCTTTCTTAAATAAAACATTGTCAATTAGCACATAGGGTATAGATTGGAGTCTGAAATACCTGCGCTTGGCTCTATCCAGCCTTGAAGGGAATTCCCCGGTTTGCAAGAAGTGAACCATCTCACTCAACCAGCTAGCTGGCTGTCCATTTCCAGTCTCAACATCATTAACCAACAATGTCTCTTGACTGTTGTTTGCTTCTAGAGTGTACTCATTACCCATCTACTCACACAAACCTTTACCCCTAACAAGTTTGGTAACATCTATGTCCACATCATATTCCATAACTCGGGTAATCCAGTGTGCACGCTTTTCATTCAGATCTTTGCTCAATAGAAATTCCTTCACACTAGGATGGGCAACCTTTAAGTGTATCCTACTGTTAGAAACCAAATACTTGAACTTTTTAAGGCTTTTGACTACAACAAGTACATGTTTTTCTATGAAGCTATATCTTTGTTCATATTCCTCCAATCCTTTACTAAAAAATGCAATAGGTTGTTTAGACCTTGATCATTTTGCTGAACCAGCATTGCAGAAATTAGATCTAAGCCCCCATATGCATATAGTATGAAATCTTTAGCAAAGTTAGGATTTACCAAAGCAGGAGCAACTGATAGGGCTTCTTTAATTGCTTCAAAACTACGCTTCCCTTCCTTGGTCCAACTGAAAACAACATTCTTTTTTAGCATCGCTGTTAAGGATTTCAATAAACTTGCTATATTTGGAATGAAACGCCTTACAAAGTTAATTCTGCCAATAAAACTTTGTAATCCTTTTTTGTGACTTGGCAAAGGCAACTCCAAAATGGCCTGTACTGTTTCAGGATATATGGTGGTGTCATATTTGGAGACTGTGTATCCGAGAAGCCTACCTTCATGAACAACAAAAACAAACTTCTTTGGGTTAAGAGAAATTCCAAACTCCCTGCATCTTTCTAAGATTTTCCTAAGATGAACCATGTGATCAGCGGCTTCCTTGCTGTAAACTGTTATATCGTCCAAGTATACAAGGACAATTTTATACATCAGGTTTTGGAAGGCCATATCCATAGCCTTCTGAAATGTAGCCCCAGCATTAGACAACCCGAAAGGCATCCTCCTATACGCCATTGTTCCCCATTTTGTAGTGAAAGCAGTTTTGAACTGATCTTCATTCTTTACTAAAATTTGATTATAGCCAGAATATCCATCTAGCAAGGAAAACCTTTCAGACCCTGAAACATATTGCAAAATTTGTTCCATGGAGAGTAAGGGATGACGGTCTTTCAAGGAGGCTCTATTTAAGTCCCTAAAATCAACACAAAGCCTTAGTTCCCCATTTTTCTTCCTAACGGGAACTAAATTTGATACCCATGAAGTATGTTTGATAGGGAAAATGATACCACTATCAAGAAGTTTATTTAGCTCCTTAAGCATAAGAGGTTCTATTTTGGGATTGACTGGCCTCTGTTTTTGTCTTATGGGTTTAGCATTAGGCTCAAGTTCTATTGTATGCTGGGCCAATTGAGGGTCAAACCCCTTTAAATCAGAATAATCCCATGCAAAGACATCATTAAATTCTTGAAATAACTTAATGAAAGACTGCCTTTCTTGCTGGGAATTAATCTTACCAACTCTAAGGAATTTACCTTCAAATATTTCCAGCTCTTCATAGTGTTCCTCCTTGACCAATATGCTGGTTTTATTCTTTTTTAACTGGTCATCAGAACTGGAAATGGTCTCCAAAGTAACTAATCCCTTGGGTAAGTTGTTTGACTTCAACTGTATGACTTGGTCTCCATATTGCTGATTGAGTTTATCTTGATTTGAAACTGAAAAGACGTCTTCTTCTAGCAGGAAGCTCAGAATCTGTTCATCACTATCGAAAACCTGCCAGTTCACATTGTTGTCAGGGACTGAAGGTCTGACAACTACTTTTACATGATGTTGGCTATCTTTTTTAGCCATATCTTCAACAATGTCGAATTGGGCACCAACAGCTGCAAGTCTATCAGCATGCTAATTTTTGCTCCTAGGTATGGATATTAAGTTAAAGGCATCAAATTCCTCAATAATATCCCATACTCTGTTTTTATACAACTTTAAGGCATCATTCTTAACCGCATTCAAACCTCTAACCTGATTTACAATAAGTTCACTGTCACCAAAAACTTGGAGACACTTGATTTGTCTCTTTCTTGCCCATTCTAGCCCTTGGATCAGTCCTTCATATTCTGCAACGTTGCTGGAACAGACAAAAGAAAAAAAGAAAGCAGCATAATATTTTTCACCTTGTGGAGATATAAGCATTGCACCGCCGCCTGCTCCGTTTTTACTCTTTGACCCATCAAAAAACAATTGCCACACTTGGTTCTGTTGTTCTACAACTTGACTTGTGTCCTTCATAAGGTTGGGCATGACTGAATCTGGCTCAGTTATCATGTAAGTCCCAAAACCAGCATCATGAATATTGCTGTTATGACTGTCATGAGCATTTTCCTCAGCCCATTCATCCAAAAGGATGTCTGGAATCTTTTTAGTCTGAGTCTTATGGGCAAAATGACCAATATGCTCCTCTTGATAAAAAATAACACAACTGGTATTAAGTGGGCTAGGATCATAAGGTTCTATGTGGTCCTTTGCCAATAACTCGGACCTGATAGTTACCTTAGTCCCATATTAGGTTTGGAATAGCATATGTGACCAATCACTAGACAAATACCCACCTATCTTAGCTGTAAAATCACGTGACAAACAAAGGGCAAAAAATGGGGGCAGATCTATGACATAAATATCTTGGGAAATGGAAAAATTAGGGCATGCATGAAGGGTTAGATTGGCATTTTTTATAAATCCCACAGTATTAACTGATGTGCCATCTAATTGTATTACCCCTTTCTCTATGGGCTCATATTTCAAATCAAGTTGGTCAGCAACTTTTTTAGGCATAACAGAACTTGTAGCGCCACTGTCTACCATACAGTTATGAACTAATTTGTTCCCTATGATTAATGACAGATAAAAGAGAGGTGGTTTGATCACTTTACCTTGTATATCATTGGTCTTCTTCACATTGTCATCAGGAATAGCAGGCTGATTTATGAGCACAACTTTGTGGGGATCATGTAAATCTTCTTTAGGAACAACTTCATCAGACAAAGCTTTCTTCAATAAGTCAATTTGACCTGGGATGGCCAATGAGTCCCACATCGACATCGTGATATTCATCTTTTTCATGTTCTCAACAATGTTGAATGGTATTGCTGCATGTACCTTGGGCTGAACTTTAGCAGCAACAAGGTGTGACTGTTGTTGTTGTTGCTCTCTATTGGTATTTAGAAGATTCTTCTGCAATACTTGCTGGTCATGAGGAAATGATGGTCCTGCAAGTGTTGGACTCTTATCTTGGTTAGGCTCATTGTCTAACGCTCTTTTCTTAGACCTTGTATACACAACAGTTGCAAGATCATCATGATTTATAGCACAAAAATCTTCTTTCTTCCAATTCAAGAAAGTAGCATCAACGGGAGGTACATCCTGCTGCTGCTCAAGCTCGGACTCAGCTATAGATTGTGTGTTTGAAACATTCTGAACCATCAAAGCTTGATTTATGACCCCATTGGAACAAGTTGATTAATTGTGGGGCTGGTTACATGGGTAACACCATTCATAGTCTGCAACTAAATTGTTTTGAGTTGGCACCAAATCTCTAACACTATTTAGTGGCATAGGTGCATATGGCTTGTATGGTCTCTGATTTAGATTCTGCCTATTTGCAGGATTATTGCCTTGAAAATTCTATCTATGTTGAGACTGACCTTGATTTAGTTGTTGATAACCTTGATTTGCAACAATATTCTGAGCCTGATATGGCTGTCTAGGCTGAAATTGTTGTTTCTTGAGATTGACCAGCTCATTGCCAAAAGTTTGCATCAAACTTTCAAGCTTTTGTTGACCGCTTTTAATCTCCTGCAGCTCCTGAGATGGTCCTGCTACTGTAATTTCTTGACCAGGAACAACTGGCAAAGTATTGAAAGCTGGAATCTGTAGAGGCATGTTGGGTTGAATGCTTGGAAAAATAGGCATAGGAGGCCGAGGAGCAATCTTACTCGCCTGAATGAGGCTATTCTCTGCCTTTACTGCTATAGCAAACGCTTGAGGTAATGAGATACCTCCCATAGACTGAATCATGACTGATATGTTACTATTCAAACTTTTCAAGTAATACAAGAAGGTGTGGTCAGCACTTGGCCTTACTGCAACAAGTATTCTATTCCACGTTTTCTGAAAACGGATGTTGAAATCTGTCATTTATTCTTGTGGAGCCCTTTTTATTGTTGTCAACTGTTCTACCAAAGATAGGTGATCAGATTTTTCTTCAAAAATTCAGGTAAATTGATCGCCAAGCTCATCCCATGTTGCAATAGAGGCCACTGGCAAACTTCTAAACCATTCTAACGCCTTCCTCTTAAAGGATGCGGCTAACAATCTTATAGCCACATTTTCTTGAGTCACATGGTGGACATTACATAATGCTGCTACGTCCCTTATATGTTCAAAAGGCGTGATCTGACTCTCTCCTGTGAACTCCGGTAGTCCTTTCAAAGTGCTAATGGTATATCATTGTGTTGTTGAAGATTCAAAGGGCTACCTTGATCAAAGGGAACAAAAGCGAAAGCTCTTGGTGCCACCATTAATGGTAGCTGAAAATGAAATTGTTGTACTGGAACTATAAAATGTGGCAATGGCATTACAGCAGAAACTACAAATGAATTTGCTGTTGAACTTGAACTTGTTGTTGTATTAATGAAATCAAAGGAAACCTCTGGTTCAACAGGCTCAGTTCAGATAGTAGGACTTGCTGAATGCTTGATATTATTTTCTCTTGAATGATTTCTCCTTTGATAAACTCTGGTATCAGGATGTGACCGTTGTGTCCTCTTGTCTGGCTTTGTTCTAACAAGAGTTCTTCCACGTCTTTGTGTTGTCTCCAATTGCAGATATTCAAAGGTATTGGAGCTTCTGGTCTGTATTTTTTTCATGAACAGTACTGATCTGCACTTTTAAAACCCACAGAGTCACCAGATATGCAGAATAAAATCCTTTGAACACCAAATATTAACACCTTGCTGTCTGCATATCAAAACAGCAGCAGAAAACTCCTTTAAAACTAAGGCGGTGGTCCCACCGGGCGTGCCAAAACTGTTAACTCTAGAATTTGCACCCGAAAACCTAAGCACCTAAATACTTAGAAATTCTGGATAACATGGGAACAATCACTAGCTTGTGGGTAAACTATGAAGGTGATTGAACCTCTAAGTTCTAAGCTGGTTCGTATTGAATGAGACTTGATACTTCTCCTAACTTAATGAAAACTGAAACTTGATGGAAAAGGGATAAGAGACTAAAAATTTGCAGAAACTCAAAGAATGCAGATGGAAAAGGTGATGCACCAAAAAATGATAATAGGGAACTTACTTTATCTAACAACACAATGAGTAGATAACCAGAAATGATAATGATACAACCTTAGTGAAAAGATAACACATATAAGTATTTCGTGAAAAGATTCTAAACTGGATATTATGAAAGGAACATAGTCACATTCAACAACTACCAATTAGACATACAGATCATGACCTATGCATAACTTTTACTACCTTCTGAAAGCACTGAAATGAGACATTAGTTAAAGGCTTCTAAAGAAATGAAACACAAAAAACCACATCAATCACAAGTACATAACAATGAAACTCCAAGATAGATCTGAAAATCTCTGTATTATGCTCAAAGGCAAATGACAAAATAGCTCACATGAGAAGTAGATTCCAAAGGAATGCCAAGGATATCCAAACTAATCACAAAAGCACTTTCTTCCTCCAAAACTCCAACTAACTCAGAAATGAATAAGGAGATCCAATATAAAGGAAAAACTCCCACCAAAAACCCCCCAAAAATAGAAACTGCATTTCAAAATGCAAGGGTCAGATGTGAGAAAAATCCCTCTAAAAATGGACTAAAAATCTCCACCTAAGGAGCCCAGATAGTCTAAAAGACCTATCTGTCCAAGTGCTAATGACAACCACTCCAGTTTGGTCATAACAACCCCTAAAATGACTTAAATGACTATTGAAAGAGTCGAGTTTTCTAACAAACATCAATAGCATGTCAAAATGCCACCTCTCCTTCTTCCACCTAGTCACAATTTGACTTTTCAACCCCTTATCTCTCCAAATCCGAAAATGGACTCATTCTCTTGGCACAAACATTTTGCCACATCTCCAAAATTTATGCAAGTTACCAAGATTACATTTTTCTTTTGACCAAGTCCTAATGATTTGACATTGCATCCTCAAGACTTTTCATTTGCATTTTTAAAAAAAATATTTTATTTTAAATGATTTATAGTTTCATCATTTAAAACAAATATTTACAATAAGATTAATGCAAAAATAAAGGAGTAAATGTCAAATTTGTATTTTCTAAAAAAATATTTATTTAAAGTGATTCATTGATATCACTTAAAATAAAGGTTTTTAACATTGTAAAATGCAAATTAAATAAAAATAAAACCTGATTATTTTAAAGTGATATTATTGAATCACTTTAAATAAATGTTAGGAAAATTGCGGCCAAGCATAAATGAATGAAGTTTCTATTTTATAAACCTAAGGCAAAAATGCCTCATCCTCTATGAATTTTATAGGGTATCAAAACCCTAAAAACATAAAAGGTATGCTATTTTTCATTTTATTCTTGGCTGAGGAAGATGAGAGCCGCCGCCATGCTGCTGGAAACCCTAGCTGCCATCTCTGGTGCTGGAAATGCTCTGTGTTTTCACCATTCTGAAGTCTTTTTGGAGGTTCTGTTAAAAGCTGCAAGACTCACTGCGTTTCGCCATCACCAAGGATTTTCTGGAATTTCTTTTTGTGTCTTTGTTTTGTCTAGCCGCTATGAGCAACCTGGGCGAGCCTTTGTCTTTTCCACGGGCAACACAAGGTAAGGTTCTCCTCATCTGTCCTGAAGAAAAACTTTAAAAGCTTATCTGCAAGAAAAGATTTACATTTTAAAACACATAAAATACAGACCAAGGACTGGTCACGCCTTTCTTTGTGTCTCTCTTGATAGCCGTGATTCTCCATATTTCTGTTATGCAACACCAGTATTTTTCTCATGGCCATGGCCTATGTACCGTAATTTGACAAAGAAAATACTTTTTTTCTATTCATGTGTGCCTAAATCTTGATTCGGACCTCACTACAGAACATTCTTTGGCCGAGCTTTTATTTGTTGTTTGTCTGCCTGTTGATAGTACCTTCTATATCCGCGGGTCTTGTGCTTCACACTTCATTTGGCATTTTGAAGAAAACGCGAACTTGTCTGCTTGTGCTTTGAATAGGGTTTGAAACCCTATCATGACCGAAAGAAAGAAGGAACTCCATTATTCTGGTCGCCACTTTGTTGGGTAAGAGAGATTAACGCCTGTTGTTGTTGTATCTTTAAATATCACTGAAGGTTTTCTGACGCAATATATTGTGCATTTTCTGAAACTTTTCACTCACTATAATTTCATCGTCAACACCTTGCTGCAATGCTGCTCTCACTTGGCTCGAACTAGTCTTTTTTTTTTTTGTTTGGAGACTGTTGGCCGCCATTGGCTGAATGTCCTTTTATTCTTTGGAGACTGCTGCTGTTTGAGAATATATTTATATTGTGAAGTATTTATGTAGAAACCTATTTTTATCATAAAAGGTTTCAATGCTATGAATAACACGTCCCTTTATTATAAAATGATCTGTTTGATCTTGAAACCTATAAGCTAACCATTCTAATGCTCATGTCGAGCTCATACCCGAAGGGAGCCTCGGTTAGGGGCACATACACATTAGAATGGTTAGTTTCCTGCACACTTGCACAAACACATTAGCAATAGACCCTTCTTTTCATCATTCCAGCACTGAAATTGTTCTTTACTATCTTTGATATATATTCAGAATAGGGAAAAGATAGTCTATATGGCGGGGGGTAGCTGGTTATTTAGTCATTGTTTAGATCTTTTGGGATCTAACCCCACCATTCTTCTCTTTCTTATGCAGAAAATTAAAAAAAAAATAGAACCTAGCAAATCGGGAGCTGGACCAGGAGCAACATCAAAAAATCACTTAACCAGTCAAAAAGCTGAAAAGGCAATGAATGGTTACCTCTAACCCTACCTTCATATAGACTATATCTTTAAATCTTTTGAATATATATTAAAGGCAACAGTTATACTCATGGCTTTTGTGAGATCTCTTACTTTCAGTATTTCAATTCATTTAATCAGTTGTAAATTAAAATTGTACATATCAGTTAATGATCTATACAATGAACATTATTCTTCTTCCTTTTGCTCAAAATAAAAATGATTGGAAAAAGAAATGAACTAAAAGCAGATGTATGAGAAATGAGCAGCTTTGTGAATTCTTGTGCAATGTTACCATTTAAAATAAATTTCAGCATGTGTAGAAATTTAGTAACAGTACCATCATCAAAACAAATCTCTATCTTCAAACTCTTTTTATCTCAATTTGTCCTGAAAATTTGAAACTTTTAATTCATCATCTTTATTGATCATAAAGAAACTATAAACAAGGCATAACCTTTGACTTTGCTAACATAGTCACAACAAATGACAAGTGTTTTGCATCATGCACAACCTTTACATTGATCAGTACTCCACTAAAGGGGAAAATATCCCTCAAAAAGAATGAATCTTCTCAAAACCCATCCATTATCAATCTTCAATCCTAATAATCCTATAGCCAACAAAGGCAAATTTACTTGCACCTCAACAACATCCAAATCACTTAGTTACCAATTATAAAATGTTGTGTTAGACATCTTCTAAGCTGATAAACAATGTCAACCTTTCACCGTATTGTAAGTGTTGGGAAAGGGGTTGTACACCTTGCATGCTAATGTTATTCATTCATATAAATTTATCCTAGGCATGCGGAACTTTATTATTGTGGTTATTATAATTTCTAAGGTGAATATAACAAACTTGTGACACATGTCATGTTGTATGGAAGATTGATTAGGTGTGTTAATAGCCCCAACCACAAGGATACATGTGAGGACAAGTTTCGTTGAGATGCGACATTTTTTTGAGGAAAAGATAAAACTATTAAGATAGAATCATTTATTTTTGATATGGTTGTTAAAATTTGCAAACTTGTTTGGACACATCTTGGAATACTTCCAAGAGGACATTTGGATGTATGTGCCACCTCATGGAACCACTTTGGAATCATGTGGCAAGGTGTCATGTTGGTTAGCCCATTGTTTATGTAATACCACTTACTGATTTTGTGCAAGCTTGGCCTATAAAAGCAAGCACATGGGTAGTGATTGAGAGAGAAAATATTGAGCATAGTGGTTGCATATGTAGTGACAAGATCCTAGGAAAGGCATGGAGAGGGATGTATGGTTCTTGTATGCTATTGGATTGATTATATGAGGAATGTGATTGGGTTGTTTATTGTTGAAGCTTTATGTGAAATAGCTTTGTGAGTGTTGTGTAATCTTATTGTGAGATAGTACATTGAGTTATGTGGTGCATTGGAGGTTAAGTTTTTTTGAAAAGGGTTTTTCCAAAATACATATGGTGTAATCTTGTGTATGCTTTTTTGTACTTTTGCATTATGAATTCTACATACTATTTTATCATAGTTTTTTTCATAAAAGTTATATTGAAATTAGCATTTGTCTGTAAAACATTGCTTGAATTCCTAAATTTTGGTATTGGAGCTCAATTTTGAGTTGCAGGAGAGGATGTGTTGATAGGTATTTTATGAACACACCAACACAGAATAAAGTTTCCAACAGTCACTCTATCCTCTCTTGATCAAAATATCCTGCATGCTAACATTGTGAAAGATCATGTATTCAACTCCAAGGTTCCTTCATGCAGTGGACATAGGCTCGGTTGGCTCGATGTGATTTGTTGGTATTTCAAGGGGACTTACGTGATTGCTTACTTGGGAAGGACTTTCAAGAGTCGTAAGATATACCAATGAAGCTCGAATTGCCTAAACTAATTAGAAAATGCTGAATTTAAAGGGATGCAAGGATTAGAAATGCTACTATCTACCCTAAGCGCGGGACACAGAGATCAATTCTTGCAAACTCAAACCGAGCTCTGCTTTGCCTCAACCTTGGACAGCTTCTGCAGAACCGGTGCAATCTTCAAAGGAGTAACTTGAGGTGTTCAGATCACAACTTAACATGAAGATACCATCACAACGACGCATACCAACATATGAGTTATAATAAAAGTTAAGTACACAATATTCCAGTTGACCATGAAAGTCGAACTCACCATCAGTGAGCTGCTAGTGTTATGGACTAATGAAGTTTTCTCAATTTGACCACCACATTCCACAACTATCTACATGCATGAAATAAAATCTATTCTACTCTAAGCTCTACTTTAAAAAAATCTACGCGAATTGGAAGGATGAAGAAATCTTGCTAGCTACCCACAATAGAAGATGAAACCACAAGCAATGATAACTCTTTTTATTATAGGAGTGTTCACACCAATCTCTTACAAAGCATTCAACTTGAAAAATTTCATTCCTCTTGAATCTAAGCTATCAATCTCTCTATGCTCTACTTCTATGCTATTCTATCTACTCTCTATCTATTATGTATTCTGCATATGATACAAATGAGGGGGGATGTCCCTTTTATAGATGGCCAAATCCAATGGACGACTCAAATTGAATTACAATGAAAGGCTCAGATTGAGCCACATATGCCCTGATCAATATTCTCCTCTAAAAATTGCCACAAAGAGGAGTGGGGTAATAAATGAACAAAAGATTCTCCACTCTCTCCCGAAACCATGATGGGCAATTAATGCCCACTATTATCCAAAAGATTCTCGTCTAGAAACACGTTTCCACTGTTCTTCTCCCTAACTACAAATTCGGTCAATTTGATCATCACAACTTCTACATCTTGAACTGATATGGCAAGCACGTTCTCAATCTAAACTCTAAGACAACTACTTCTTTCTCTTGTTTGATGGTGATTTTCCTCCTTGCTGCCATTGCATTTTGGGTTGTGCGAAGTATGCTGGAGAACATTTTTTGGGTCATTGCCAGAGAAGGACTTCACACTTAAGAAGAACTCCTTTACTTTGTTCTTCAATCCATCTTACTGTCACTCTTTAACATTGAAGTTTTTTCTCATTCCTCCTCCTTTGCCTTGAGGACATTTTAGTGCTTGACGATGATCATTTCCTCCATCTTGATCTTGAAGGATTTTATTGTCTTGGACTCAACCACTTCTTCCTTGCCACCTAACTCCCTAAGTTGGGTGCATATTAGGTCTTTGTGTTGAAATCCCAACACTTAGCCATTTCTTCCAACATCTCCCTTCATGGTTTGGGTGCAAATGAGACATCATGGAGGAGCCTCAAACATGTAAATTTTTCCCCTTTCAAGGTTGTAATGTTGTCCTGGAGTACTTGCTTGCTCCATCACCCCAAGTCATCATGCTTTGGTCTTGGTGCTCATCTTTCCAAAAAAACAAAAAGAAGAGCATCAAAACACTTATAATATAAATTCACTTCACTCACCTAATCTCCATGTTGTGATTTCCAAGGTCTGATTGATCTCTGGATCTAATAAAATTCACCATTTTTCTCTAGCATAACCTTTCATCATGGGCACATTTAAAGACTTGTGTGTTCATTTCGTAAGGTCTTCTTCAAGGGCGCTTCTACCACCTTGTTGTTTTATTTTCCTTTTCCTTAGAAAATTTTCAATGCCCTTCATTCCCTCTTCATGGGCATATTAGAGGAGTTGAGCTTTGTGTTTCTTGCCTTAGCAAATTTGTACCCATTTCACCTTGGGCACATTTCACCCCTTGTGTTTTTGTTTCACTTGAAATGCCTTAGAAAATATCAATTGTGCCCCTGAGTTGGGCGCATTCGAGAGGTCCCTTTTGATTTTCGTGCCTTAGAAAAATTTCAAACATTCTTTTTTTATCCTTGGCGCATTTGGAGGGGTCAACTTTCATTTTCTAACTTAGAACTTTTTTTAGGCCTTCATATTCTCCCTAGGGCGCATTTGGAGTGGTGCTCTCCCATTTTTTCATTGCCTTAGAAATTTTTTTATGCCATCCTCTTCTTCACCCTACCTTGGGTGCATTTGGGCCCCTATGCTTTTATCTTCCATACCTCAGAAAATTCTCATGTCCTTTACCTCCTTTAGTGCGCATTTTAGGGGGTGAGCTTCTAGTTTGTTTCCTTAGAAAAGATTTCAAACACTAAGCTTCATTATGGGCACATTTCACCCTCTGGCCTTCATGTTTTGTTACTTAGAACATTTTCCAACTTCTTGTCCTCTCTTGAGCACCTTTAAGGGTGTCTACTTTCATTTTATGACTTAGGCATTTCTTCAAGTCTTCACCTTCTCTCTTGGGTGCATATGGGGGTCCTTGCTTCCATTTTTAATGCCTAAGGCAAATTTCAAACACTTTCACTCAACTTGGGCGCATATGAAGGGGGTGATGCTTCCATTTTAATGCCTAAGGCATTTTTTTCTTTATCCTCCTCTTCATCCTGCCCTGGGGGCATTTGATGTGGGGTCATGCCATTTTGTAACTTAGAAAAATTTCTCACCTCATACTCCTTGCTTGGGTGCATTTGAGGTCCTCTACTTCCATTTTCAATGCCTTAAGCAAATTTCAAACACTTCCACTCAACTTGGGTGCATATGAAGGGTCAAGCTTCCATTTTATGACTTACAAATTTTTTCCAAGCCACCATGATGCCTAGGGCGCATTTAGAAGGTGGTAGTACCATTTCCATCACTTAGAAAATTTTCAAAATTCTCGCCCTCTAAGGCACATTTGAGGTGGGGTCATGGCATTTTCAATGCCTTAGGAACTTTTCAAACCACGTGATCCTACCTTGAGCGCATTTCCACTCTTGTTGAGGGTGCATTTAGGAGGGGCTCATGCCATTTTCAATGCCTTAGCACTTTTCCACGCCCCTAGTTTACCTTTTTAGTGCATATGAAGGGTGGTGCTTCCATTTTTCTTGCATGCCTTAGGCGCTTTCTTCATCTAGAGTGTCAAGGAAACCTCTAAGGGTGACTTAGCCAATTTTGACTGGCTTGCCCTTGCCTTCTATTTTTAGTAAATCCTTGATTCCTGAACCTCTACAACTCCTCTTGACTTGAAAATTTTCCAACGTGATCCTCATGAGTTAACTGTCCTGTTCACACCTGTTGTTTGCATGCGTCTGCCATTTTTAGCCCTGTTTTGGAAGTGACTTACTATAAATAGTAAGTATGCAGATTACACTCAAATTTACCAATAGATTCCTTGAAAGATGTTGATCGTAGTGGGATACAACAGTTTTTCATTTTTCTCGAGTTTTACCACCCATTTTAGGCACCAAAGTTGGAAACCCTACTTTCACTCGCATGTGCCTCAATTGACCTCCGTTCAACTCCATTTCTGTTTTGCACTGCTCTACTCTCAAAACTAAAGATCTGGGACTACTGGAATGAACTTTCTAAAAATAGTAGGTGCCTGAAAAAGTGATCAACCAACTGCCGGATGTGGTTGCATGTCAAATTGTCCAGGAGATCTAAAAAAACCCAAAAAAACCCAAAAAATTGGTTTGCATACGAGCACCTGCTAAAAATAGTAAGTCATCATTTTGAATTGCATGTTATATCATTGCGAAGCTCTCGAAAAACCCAGAAAGACTATTCTGACATGCATTGAAAAATCATACATGCAAACCCTAAAAATTGCTCCCAAAGCCAGAACTGCTAAAAATAGAAAGTTAGAATTTGCTCAGATTTTGCGTGCAAGCAAGTTGAAGTGCTCTAAACGTGGTGAAGCAATCAGAACTCCAAAATCCTGAGGAAAAGATCCCAAATTGGGTACTTACTAAAAATAGTAAGTTGTCAGAATTTAGTGAAATTTTAATGGGAACCTGCCCAAAGCCTTCTGAATGGAGTGCCAAGCTTAGATTTCAATTTCCTCGATTAGTTTAACCTCAAACCAGCCTAAAGAATGAAAATCCTAATTCCACAGACTTAGCCAAATTTTGGCCTTTAGGCCCAAAGATAGGGACATCCCCAAAAGGACAGAGGGGACAGAGAGAGAGAGAGAGAGTTGCAAAACAACCGAAAAGCTGAATGGGACAAAAATTAGGGGCTCCCCATTTTGAATGGGGTGATGTGTGAAAAGGTCACAACAGGATGTCTCGTTATCTTAACCTTTTGTTGAGTGGAAGCTAGGCATAGATGAATCCAAGGTTTGTAGGGAAAGATTTCATATCCCTGTGGTAGGCAACCTGTCTGTTGGATATTGAATAGGCAAAAACAAACAAACAAATTTAAAAGAGATCTTTCAAATCAAAAGTATAGTAAAAAGGGGGACAAAGAATTAAATGGATGAGAGAGTAGAGCATGGCAAGCCACTCCTAATAATGCTATAAGGTACAATTATTGACACAACCTCTACACTCATCGATTCTTATAACTACAATGACCTCTACATCAAGGCATTCAAGTCTTTGGCCTCATGAGTGTTGTGGTGGAAACCCCAATATTTTCACATAGAGTGTTGCCATCAATGTTGTGGGAAGAAGTGCAATACATGTTCAAGGGTGATATGACAAAGCCAAGGATCTATTTCAGGAGATGAAGATGTACTCTATCTCTCCCAAAGTGGTCGCTCACTCCTCTCTATTTGATGCATATTCTAAATGGAAAAGGAAGGTTGTAGACAAACTAGGAGAGCACAAGAGCTACTAGAAGATTTAGTGGAAGACAAGTTAGCACTGCTAGTGTAGAGGTGGTGTGGAAATTACTAGAGCTAAGGTATGGCATGCACCAATGAACTTGCAAGAATAATGCATATAGCAGGGTATAATAGAGAGTGCATAGGCTATTGTTTTATATTGATGCCAACGTGGAGGCAATTGAGTAGATTTCAACAACTTCATTAGAAATATCTTCAGCATCATTCCTATAGTTGATTACAGTCCTTTCACAATCACTCGCTTAAAATAGTAGTGAATTCTGAATTATATACTCTTGCATCTGAAAATAATTAATCTAGGTTGATTTCTGCATTTGGGTATTGTATTGACAAGGTTGTTGGTCTCGTGGGGGGAGTTTGGTCTTCCTCTTGCTAATAGATTTTTCTTAAAAGTTTCTAAGCCCTTTATAATAAACCATTTTGAGCATACCCTGCAAGTAAGGTATTCCTTGAGGTCACATTTCTTAAAGGCATTTTGTCAAACAATTTGTGTGCTTGTGCACATTTCTACATTTTGCATACATGTTTCCACAAGGGATTGTGACATCCTTGAGGTTTCAATGAATGGTCATATTCTTTTATAAAACCTGGGTTAGTTGATACTTATTGATACTTTTGTATTGCTCTCATCTGGTTGAGGGCTGTGTTAAGATTATTTATAAAGTTTTAAAAGATCATTATGTCTTTACATAAAGAATCTTTGCCCGCGGATTAACAAAAGCCCAGATAATTCTAGAATGTGCACTATTTTAATTAATAAATTTTAAGAATACTTATTTTCTCAAGACTAAAGTGGTGCTTGAGTAAGGGCCAGTTTAATAATACTCGATGTGTCTAGTGGGAACAGTACATAGGGACATAGGTACTATTCTACCATGTCGAAGTCCAGTAATAAATTCTTTTGGTTGCCCTAAATAAGTTGGTAAAAGTGAAGGAGCCACCCCCTTGAAATTGTTCCTTCCAGCTATAAATGGGTATCTATTGGGACAACTTGTTGAACTAAGATAGTACATGACCGTTTTGCTTATAGATTATAAGTATCCTTTGCTACCTTATTGTTCAATTGTGGCTAGAAAAATGATTGGTCTTAGCAAGGTCTAAACCATCTAATTAATAGTGGTACTCCCTTTTGTCCAAATACTAGACTGAAAATAGAATGTGATATTTGAAAATATGCACGTGTTGTTGAAATGATAGAGACAACAATGTCAATTGGAAACCATGAAATGTTGCTAAAGATATTGATTACATTATGATACGAGGTTGATGTCACTATAGGATGTAAATAATTTAGATTAGGTAATTGATTTCTTTTCTTATTTGAACACTTGTAGTGATTGAACGTGGTCATGCTACCATTACAAAAAACATTAGGAATAGTGCAAAGCTTCAATATAGTTAGTTGTTTTTGGACAATTGAATAATCTAATTTTCTTTCCTTGTGATACATTACATGAATATAATACATTGAATTCTATTATAAGGTAATATAGTTCTCCTCTAGTTAGATTCGTGAGGTCACTTTGAATAGAATGAGAAGGTATGATATTACCTTTCTTATGATAAACTCTATGTATCATATACTCAATCACAAGGTTTTGTCTTTAGGATCCATTGGGCAAGTGATAAATATATGGATGGTGTTATCATCAAGGTACTAAGTCTTGCCTGATATTCTTGATATATATAATTATAAGGGAATGACTATCTTGGGTATGACTTGATTATTGTTCATGCTTAAAGGAAATTTATAATTTTTGTTGTAAGTCTTTTGAATTATTAGTTAGTTTTTATGTGGCCTTGTTGATGCATGTGTTTCAAATTAATAAGGATATCATTAAATCATAATATAATATGATAATGATATTGATATCATTGATTCATATTTTGGGAGGATTCCATGTGGAGCCATATTGGGGTTTTGCATAATTGTTGCATTGTGAAGATATTTTGACCATTGTTCCCCTAAGCTTTGATATGATTGGATTCATCTTATAATAATTACATTGTTTTGCATATTTTTGTGTATGGATTTGATACTGGTAATGTTAGTAAGAGTTCGTATTAAACTAGTGTTGGAGAAAGGAAAGAAATCATAGGAGCAAGATTCTAACCAAAAAGACCAAATACCTTCCACCTGAGAGAGATTGTAATGAAAGAATTGTAATATTACAAAAAAATAATGAATACAAGGTTATGGAGTTGTGTATCCAAAATCATAGGATGACCTTGCTATAAAGACAAGTGTCAAACCCTAAATGAAACCCTAAGACAAACTAAAATCATGACAAGTGTCTTAATCATATGACTTAGACACACAAAATGCAAGTGACCTAAGTAAACTTAAGTAATAAGGTGTGAGTAGTTCCTAAAGTGAAACTAGTTCGGTAAAGTACCTTTTTCACAACAACACCCCCCCTTAAGTGCAACTTAGGTAGAATTATAAAACATGCAAATATGCAAAGATAAGTCTCGACAACAAGGCCATGTTAAGTACCCATGTACACATAAATCTCTCACAAACAGAGAAAAGGAGAGAACCTCATGAGAAGAAAACTCCTCTCTAAAAGAGATAAAAATATGAAAAGTGAAGGAAGGAAGGACTCAAGATGGCCCCCCAAGGACTACTTCTTTCACAAATATAATAGATGTCCCCCCAATAAGAGATAAAATACATGTGAAGAACTAAGAAGACTCCAAAATTGTCCCAAGAAAAAGTAGGAACATGAAGATGAAAATGAAGAACACCACTAGAGCATGAAGAAGCTTTCAAATAATTATCGAAAAATGACTACTATAGTGTTGAAATTGAAGAACGTCCTCTAAAATTAGGATGAAGATCAGGATAAAAAAATACGTATAAGTGACCTCAACAACATTACTCAAGCAAAGATTGGATGGCTAACCAAGGCAAAAATTTGACACTCAAAAATATAGATGGCATATCAATCTGCATGAGTGACCCCAACACCACTACTCGAACAATGCAAAACATACTGCAATTCAAAAATATAGGTGCCAATAGTCTCAAGAATACTAGTCAATTGAGGATGGAGGTTCGCCTCCACAAACAAGAATTCAAGAGTCTATATATGGCATGTGTTCATTTCACCAACATGCATGGGTAACTAGTTGTTACATCCACCTAGTATAGTGTCATTAACACGAGCTAGTGGAGTGGGCACGCACAACAAACACATTGTAGGATCACTTAAGTGTATCAAACATGCATCAGGGGCATCGTGGCCTCCTACTCTTTTGCTCTATCAACAATTACACCTTCAACAAGTATCATGGGACTTAAGTGTAGCCTTCTTTCTTTGTCAACAGTCATCACTTTACTTTTTCCTTTCCTTGTCAATCGTTAGGACTTACCTACCCATCAAGAACCTCCACCACTAGCCCATGCAACTTGTCTCTCCCTTATGCTATCGCAGCCTAGGCTGAGACTGAGAACTAAGAACCAATGGTTCTTGGTTCCTATGGAACCTCTGACCACCTCCTCCTCTTTCATTTTTCACTTTCCTTTTGCTTTTTTGGGGGTTCCTACCCCACTAGGAACCATTTAGACTTAGCGAATTTTTTGTTTTTTTTGAGTTTGAGTAATTGACCAAGGACATGGGAGGGGAACACACAACTAACAACACACTCTGATATGATAACTCTTACAGACTTCCTAGATTAGTTATTGATGAGGGATCATGCAACATAGGCACACAAAAAGAAGGGACTCAAGCAAAATTTGGCATGACATAATTGATTCCAAATAGTGGCTTGGTTGGGGACGTGTGCCTCTTGCAGGCACACAAAGGAAACAAAATCTCTGAGAGACCAAAAAAAGAGGAATGAAAGAAAAGGACTAACTCACAACAGAAAAAAAAATTATGTACATGATGAAACTCAACCAATTAGCAATGAAAACACAAGGACAATTAAAGAATGAATGTGAAACAAAATTTTAACATAATGAAGGCCAACCCTGGAGAGGATCGATAAAGTTACTTTCCTCTGTCAAATAACCTCCTATTGAAGGAACTGATTTCCCTCAACCCAAAACTATCATTTTCATCCAGCTACGCCAACATTGGCCTCTTTCTCATATGCATAAACTCATGATTTCTATCAAAAAAGTGAAGGAAAGCTCCACAATTAACCTTGCCATTACATGGCAACCACAAAAAAAATGCCACTACACACCGCCATACATCTCATCATTTGTTTACTTAGTAGCTGAGGGTAAGAATCAAAAATTTAGGTCAGTCCCTTAACTTCATAATTGAATTGAGTTCAAAAGAAAATACCTCCAATTCACATGGGAAAAAATGTGCTTGACTACATTGTTGATCTGAGAAAAAAAAATCTTCTTGCAAATCAAACTAAAAATTTGGAGTTCTAGCACATAAGAAACGTGAGTAGCAAGTTGATCATCAATGTAGAAGCTTTGTTGCTGCTCAACACCATTGTGAACTATATGCTAGGCCCAACTAAAGCACTGTAATCAGAGCAAATGGTCATCAACACTATGAAAAGCTACACCTTCATCACAAAGGAAAGCCTCGTATTCAACTCCGTTTACCTCAGGGACAATAGGCAACCAACATACCTCACATTCATTAGAACAACATTGTGGATCAAGAGACACTTTGGATGAAAAGCTATATTCTTCAAATTATCCCTTTGTTTCAAACTTCTCTTGGCAATTTTTTTTGCCCTATTAAATTTTTTTGCTTCATTAAGGAATTTTGTAAAGAGTAAAAATTCTTGTAAAATTTTTGTCAAAAGTCAAAATTTCTAAAAATAGACTTGATTCAAGGTATTATGGGTTTGTTGTCAAATGGATGCTAGAAAAACTTTCTAAAAATAGAATCTTTGTTTGGAGGGCTCTAACTGATTCTGATTGGTCGAAAATACTTCCTAATCAGGCTGGTCTGGTCAAAATAATCAAAAGGTCAAGATTTCTCTGGTGGATCAGTTCAGAGCGAAAAGCATGATCTCCGAAGTCATCAATGGAGGAAGGTTAGCTTCCAGGTGTCAAATTCAAAGTTTCAAATGTTGCACAGACAACGACGAATGATGCATGCAGAATGGTGAACAGAAAAACTTGAAATTTGTGAAAAAATTTCTAACTCTGGAAAAGCTAGGCGCCCTTGGCCAACAAGGGCACCTAGGGTCTCATGCCTTAGTCAAATTTTTCCCTTTTTCGGAAAACATTGAATTTTTTCATTAGCTCAATTCAGTTTTGCAGAGAAACAGTCTAAAGCAGTTTCTAGGACTAGGAAAAGCAGGAGATCATCTTAGTTGTGTTTAGGATCCTCAGTTGGCTCATCATCCAGTGTCGAGGATTAGTCAAACAACAAAAAATGGAGATCGAACAATGGAGTTTTGTGAAAAAATGAAGAAAATCAAAGGAAAAATGAAAATCATCAAAAAAATTCTAAGGCATGGAAGCCCTAGGCGCCCCTATCAAGGAGAGGCGCCTAGCTTCTCATGATAGTTTATTTTTCGCCTGTTTGAAAGTTCATCAAAATCCTTTCTTAGCCCAGTTCAGGTTCTCAAAAAATCAATCAGATTGTTGGTTCGTCAAAGTCAAAGGCAAGCCTTGTCGAAAGTAGTAACACACAAAAGTTAAAAAAAACACAGAAAATGACTAACTCTAAGATGTCTAGGTCCCCTTGTCCAGTCAAGACAACTAGCATCTCATGCCTTAGCTATTTTTTGGCTTTTGTTGTTCATTGTTCGAGAATCCATTGTCACGCGCGCGTATTTTTTCCCTACAAAGGAGGAATTCATCATTGCAAGTGCAACTGGACTCAAATTTTTGAAACAAAGTTTTTATCTTCATGGATAGACTTCAAAATTTTAGGGCTTTGCAAAGAAAGCGCTTTTTCATCTTCAACTCTATTCAAGAAGGCTTTTGGTATTCATTCTTCATATTTTGTAGGTTGGCATCTAAAGGAGGAAAGATAGAATTTTCTTCTCATCAAGATTTCGAGGCTCAAACAGAGTGCTTTCTTAGTGTTCTTCGCAGATTCAGGATTGGGAAGCACAGAGGCACACTTTTTCGTGGTCCAATCTTCTAGGGCATTGCATTTCAGAAATAGGTAGTCAACTTTTTCAGTTTTCGTCGATTTGGGTTCATCTACTTTTTGCTCCTCTTGAAGATTGGAAAATTTTATATTTTCCAAAATCTGCTTTTTTGGCGCTTTTTCGGGAAGCCCTCAACTTTTTCAAAATATGACGATCTAGGTCTCTTCAGAACATGATTCTCTACAAAACCTAGACCTCAACTTTTTTTTAGGAAATCTGTATTTTTTGGAGAAAAATCAGCAGCTTACTTTTAGTAGTTTGTGAAAAAGAATTCCTAACATAGGCATGTTCACAATCAAAGTTTGATTTTTCAAACATGCACTATTCTCCAATTGAAATCAGGAACAAATCAGCTTTTTGGCAGAGAGTGAGTCATCTTTTGGGGAAGCGATGTTTTCTAAGAATAGAACTCAAAAATTGGTAGTTAGCTTGATGCCTTTTCCAAGTTAAACTTGTTCTCATTCATGCATATCTATTCTTTGTGAAATATCTAATGAAGTTGGAACTTTCCTTGCTTTAAATAAGTTAATTTATTTTAGTTGGTGGTTAGTTAATTGTCATGTGTTAGTTTTAGAAATAAATACTGTGAGTTAGCAAGTCTAGTCAGCTTAAAGCAAGGAAATTTTAGGGTTACCTACTCTTTGTTTGTGTATAAATAAGCGCAGCCTTGCCCATTGTTTTTCAACTGTTATTGTGATAAAAAATTGTTGAGCCTACTTTTTCCGCAACTTTTCTATTCAGTGTTTGTTCACTTAGTGTAAGAGCAAGTTTGCATGCCTGCCTTTGTTGCAAGCCATTGTTCAATTTATGTGTAATCTGTGCCAAGTATAATCTGGTGTTTGATTGCTTATTGTAAGCCTATCTTTGCTACAATCTGCTGTCCTAGACATGTAATTGATGTTGGAATTTGAGGAAGGAAATCTCATGCCTATTTTGCTCTGATCTACTATCTCAATCTCTTTCAATATCTTGTTTTATGTGTTTTGCTTGCATAATCTTTATTTCAGCTTACATCTTATAAGTACAATGAGTCTTCGAATGTGATCTGGGAGTGAGTTTATTTAAGCTTATGTGTTATCAAATCATTCCTTGTTTACTTCTGATTCTCAAATGCTTTGAGTTTACTTGAGTTGTCAAAAACATCTTTAGAGTAGGCCGGTGTTGCAGTTAGAGTTAGGTAAATAGAAAACCTCAGCTACGATGCGAAGATTTTTATAACCTTGTGCTCTCAGCTGAGAACAAAAATATCAGCAGTAGTTTAGCATTTCTTTTTAAGCATCATCAACGAAGAGGGAGCTTCCCCTCCTAATTTGAATAGCAGTTCAACTGTGCATAACTGTCTGTTTCTATTCCGCATTCTAGAGGTACGAATTGAAACGCCAACACAATTTGTTGTGACACATGTGCTACTACAATCAAACCTATGGCACAGTTATCCTTCCACATTCAACTTTATGGCATCATTTTCATATGACCCTTTTGAAGTGCACTAAGCATGAGGAAGACAACATGTTGCACACCAAACAAAGAGGCTCTCATATGCATCCATATGATCACCGACTTCACAATCTTCAAGTGCAAACTCTTCACAATGAATATTATCATCTATACAAACACTTATCTCTATATTTTTATTTTCATGTACAGTTGTTCCTATGCTATCCTCATGCAAACAATCAGTAGCAACTTAAAAATTAGAAAAAGGGACAAAAGAAGTTCAAAGATAAAAACAAGAAAACATCTTCTTATTCACCATTTGTATCATCAACATGTGCATGCACTGCATAATCAGCTACCAAAGCTGATTCATTTGCATACACATCTTCTTCAGTGTTCACTGTCCATACTGCTGCAACAAACAACAGGGCTATTTATCTCATTCATAGATTGGATGTCATCATTGATTTCCTCATTGCAGTCATCCGCAGATGACTGATCCAACTAAAGGTAGGTGCACACACTATCATTTTCATCTATATTGTTGTCATACATTGCATTGGGATTTTCTTCTACCCACCTACAAACACAATCATCACTTGTTATTGTGTTTCTACTTGACACCACTTCCATACAATCGTTGTCATCTATAGCTTGTTCACCAACAAGAACTTCTATTCTTGAGGATATGGATTTTGTAATCATGTCCTTTCTCAGATCATCAATGAAATCAAGGCACTTGTACACCAGATTCATGTTCACCAAAATAAATTCTTTCCCTATTGAACTCAGATCAGTTGAATAAGCTTCAAGGAACATATCAATGCAAGAAGGTGTGTTAGGTTTGGAATCATCTGGGATTCGAGAAAGGGCAACAACAAACCTGTGATTGAACTTCATGCTAGACTCTCCCTCTTGCCATTTGATGTCTTCTAGTTCTTCAACAAGGGTGGCAGGGTCTAAAATGAATTCCCCTTTAAATGCAGCCACAAAATGATTCCAAGAGGCAAAGGAATGCCTTGGGAAACCATCATACCAATTCTTTTCCTTTCCCATTAATGACCCAACAAAGAATCTCATCCACATGTCCTTATCTTCAAACTGATATTTCTCCACAAAATATGGAAATGCCCTGACATGTGTTTCCCCTTGACCACTATCATACCCATTGAACCTTGGCTCAATCTATAGATTGAAGATCTCATTGTTTTCCTTTCATAATTGACCCAAGAAAGGTGAAGCTACATGTAAATAGGATCAAGTGGAACAATAGGGGACCGAGGAACCTGTTTTTTTATAACAATAGGTTGTCTTTGTGATTGTATGGCATTGATGTTTTCTTCACATTCCTTTTATAACTCAAGGAGAACATCCATCCTTAACTTCCTTTTAAGTATGGATTCCTGCATGCTTGAATGTGAAATTTTATTTTGTGCTAGGTTGTATGAACAGCATGGGGGCTCATCCTCATAACATTCTTGGACATTTGCTCCATTATAGAATCTAGGGTTTGAATTATATACTACACTTGCTGATGTATCCATAGGGTATATGCATCCATTCTAGCTATCCATGGCTGGTTACAATTAATTAAATAGAGTAGAAAAGAGAGGTAAAAAAATTAATTTGTTTCTTTACCAAGAAAGAAACCATGCTTCACATTTTGGAAGGAGAACATAATACCTTGTCCTTAGTTGTGGCCACTTGATATGTGTTCATGAAACATGAACAACAGAAGCAAAAACTTCTTTCTTGGACAGCAAAGTTGCCACCTTACAAAAGTGAGGAAATCCTTGAAGTACATGAACATCCAAGGAAAAAATTTGATTTTAGGTTGTTGCTACTAGCAGAGTCTTCAATATCTTCTCGACCCAACTACCCTTGTCATTCTTCAGGTACCATTCTATTGGCGTAAGTTGATGGGATGCCAAACTTACCCAAACAAAATGCACAGTAGAAACTGACAAACAAGTTGCAAAGATGTTTCAAATACGCACTGGGCTCACACTTCACCAACAATGGCTAAAGTAACTTCTTCCCTGACAACAGTGCCATTTTGTTAGGTCTCAAAATCATTGCTCCACTTCCTAGAACCAAATCTCACTCACAAGGCTTGGGTTGTCATCATGCACATGAAATCAGCTTATGAAAAGAACAATGGAGGAATCTGAGCTAACTCTGTGAGAGTGGGTTATATATCCTACACTTCAAGCTCAACTTAGACTTGGGAGGGTATACCTTAACAGCTACTGAAATCACATCAAATGAACAACAAAAAATGTGCAGCCAAACCCAACTTGTTGTCTTGGTCCTAAACACTGTCACTGAACTAAGAACAACTGGCTGCCTTAGAACCACTTTATAGCTGATGACAACATACAATCATAACCCACATGAGATAGATTCATTTGCAACTCACTGAAGATAAATCCTTGGTTATATTTTAATGTTATGAATGCACAGAAGCTACTCCTACTCCTACACTACTGGTTTGTGTTTTGATGGATGATTTGAGATTGACCAAGGTTCTAGACCGGTGCCTAGTCATATGTGCAAAGTCATAGATATCAATTGAATAGAATATTGGAAACGCAAAGACAACAACTATGCATTCATATGCACCGAAATAATCAGAACAATGTATAGAACATACTTAGTCATCCATAAACACATTGCATAAATCCATTTGAAACATGCGAAAGGCCATTACAAGGTTTTGTAATATTGGGAATTTTGTTACTTTCACCAATTTCATGTTACAATTGTACTAGAAAATGTGATAAGAGAAACCCTAGTTGAGTAGAGTCCCCTAAAGATCTAAAGGTGTTCATGAAGACATTCACATATGCATGCTATAATAAAACATTTATATTAGTCCCTAAAGAACACAAGATCTGCTCAAAATGATCTAGATTGGCAAAATTTGTGCCCTAGAAAGCTATGGCAGCCACATAGGTGTCTGCAAAACCACCCAATAATCAAGCCCCCTTTAAAATGAATAAAATTCATGCCTATAATAGCAACAAAGTGTAAACTTAATTGCTGCACATTGTTCACCAATTCCAACGGACAACACAAGTCAATTCCCACATAGAATGGACATTGCACATCGAAGGGGGTGAGCTACAATCAATTTGGGTAGGTGGGTGAAATAGTGTCATTGATGCGAGCTAGTGGAGTGGGCACGCATAAGAAACACATTGTCGTGCCACTTAAGTGTAGAAAACATTCATTGCAGGCCCTTTCTCTTTTTCTCTATTGACAATTACACCTCCCACAGGAACCATCAACACTTAGGTCTAGCCTTCTTCTTTCTTTTTCGTCAGTTATCACTTTACTTTTGCCTTTTGCTGCTAGTTGTCGGGACTTACATACCCATCAGGAACCTCCACCACAAGCCCGTGCAACTTGCCTCTCCCTTACAATTTTGGCACCTAGGCCGAGAATGGGAACTAGGAACAAGTTCCTAGGGAACCTCCAACCACCTCCCCCTCTTTCATCTTTCACTTTCTTTTTGTCTTATCGAGGTTTCCTACCCCACTAGGAACCATTGGGACTTAGCCAATTTTTTGGTTTATTTTACTTTGAGTAATTGAACAAGAACATGGGAGGGGAACACACAACCACCAACACATTTTGACTTGATGACCCTTATAGACCTCTCAGATTGGTTATATATGAGGTATCGCGTAACATAGGCACACAAAAGGAAGGGACTCAAACAAAATGACAGAATTGAGTCCCAACAAGAACTTTGGAGTGAGTTGGAATGAGACTTAGATGCTTATTTGTAATTTTTTTGTGAGTGTTTAGGGTTTAGGTGGGGGCTATAGGCCATTAGGATTAGGGTCTATGGAATACATTTTAAAAAACTTTTGATTTTTTATAAAAAAAAAAAATGACTTTTGCATCTATCCACCATGGGGGACACTTGTGCATCTCTACAACATTCAGGACCCTAGATGTCTTGGGGGCATCTCAAAGTCCCCTAGAAGTCCCCCTAAAAAGGGAATATCTTGGAAACATCCCCAAAATTCAAGTGGTGGTGATGGGATGACGGAGAGATATCCCCTCCAAGTCCTCGTGTCCCAAAGATGTTCCCATCTCAGAAACATGGGGATTTTTGGGGCAAATGTGTTATGGTGGAACACTAGAATAGAGGGGCTTTGTTTTTGGAAGTTTCCCATATTGTAGTATTTTCATCCATAGTAACCAATTCATAGCATAATACATTTTCCATTTCTTAAAGGTCAGTCCATTTGAATAAATTTGCATTGTATATGTTTAGAAAAGAGGCTCAAATACCTGTAATTTGATTTCATTCAATAATTTGTATCTACTTGTACAGACCAATGGAGGAATGTGGTTTGTGGCTTGTTGGGTGTGGCTAGATGACTTGTGAAGAAATATAATGAGGAATACAATTATTTGCAAATATATAATCTTGATTCTCTAGTGGATACTATGTATAATGAAATGACTCTTCAATATCAAAATCCTTATATTCTAATGCCTCTAGGAAGATTTCAACAAATAAAATGAAGCCTCTAACAAAAACGGATAAAATTCTATTCAATAGCTAATTCCAATCCTCCACTCGTATCTTAATTGTGAAAAAAGATCTAGCAACATTCTTACATTTTTCCATCCTCAATCTGTATAATGCAGCGATCATATTTCAACATTTACTATGCTTCTTTTTTTGCCATCGAATCAAACCTAGGACCTCCCATTTGCTACTAGGATGCTCTACCACTGAGCTACTAGCCCTCTTGGCATCCAATTTATCTTTGGTTTTGTTGTGGTTCATTTTCCAAAACCTCCCCTCAAGCCGCATTGTAGGTGCTCGAGGACCCTGGCTTGGCTTGGCTTTGTTGACCTAGTCTTTAATACCACTTTGGAAATGGAAGAGCATATGCTTTGTTGGAGAACTAAACCATTATTGGACAATAATAAACATGAATAATAATAATAATATGAGTTCATACAAGGGTTTTACAATGAATTGTGCAAAACTTATAAAGTGTCACATTCCTATAGCTTCCCCAAACTACTATAGGAATCTAACTCCCAACTAAATAAATATTTTAATGCTAAGATAAGTCACTAAGGCAACTGTGTTACAAATGTAAACCTTATATTCCAACACAGTGCAATTAGAATAATAGTGAAACATATCTCACACTCGATGTACCCAAAATTGCCATCTTGTTTAGGCCTACTAACTATTGAAAGAAACCTTCTAGATTTCCAATCGTCAAATGCAATGGAGAATTTGATAAAAGCATACTAGGGCCTACTAGCTATGAAAAGAACCCTTCGAGTATTTCAGCCGTCCAATGCAATAGAGAACCTAATAAAAACGTGGTTGGCCTACTAGCTACCAAAAGAACCCTACTAGTTTTCCAGCCAACTGATCCCGTCGAGAACCTGATAAAAACATAGTAGTTTTATCAACATTTACTGGAACCACATTCCTATGCCAATTAAAATATAGAAAACAATATTTTAGTCATTGTATTGTGTTCTCAGAAACTGAAATGTTCTATAACACAACTGTCATGGATGCCTTCAGTAGTACCATTTCCTCTATAATCTAAACCTTTATTAGGAGACAGATTAATAACTATGTAATATTATGGCAAACTACAAATTGCCTGTAGAAGTTTATTAGAAATGCTGCATACATCTAAGTGTTTAATGTGCCTCATATCTTAACCTGG
This sequence comes from Sequoiadendron giganteum, assembly GCA_007115665.2. Taxonomy (NCBI): domain Eukaryota; kingdom Viridiplantae; phylum Streptophyta; class Pinopsida; order Cupressales; family Cupressaceae; genus Sequoiadendron; species Sequoiadendron giganteum. Next base: position 58,888,073 of record CM021100.1, on the reverse strand, counting down.
CTTCTCATACAAGATATATTTTTGAGAGAACCAACCTAGGGCTTTGTATATGTATGAGGATTCATGTTAGCACAAATAATGTTTCAAAAAGAAAAAACAGTAGAAATAAGTGAGAATGGATCTATCAAGACAATCACCATTATCTAGGATGAATCTAAATGTCATCTTTTTTATCAAAAGTTTACGTTTATCGCTAATAAATCATAGCTATTACATGTTCATACTTATCTGCTATTTCCTTGGGTAGATTGTTCCAATATACTTCTCTCCATTCATTTACTGTTCAATTAGTTACAACTTTGCTATTAACTTTTCTTATAAATGTTTTTCCTTATAATACATGTATGTTTCATCAATGAGAGCAATGTCTGCTGGGTTTACCCCTATGCACCAGATCAATAACATAGAGGTCAATATTAGTCAAGACACTCAACACCCACATGATATGAAAATATTTGTTTCAAAGATTTCAGATGCGAAGGAATTTTCTTTTACAAACAACCATTAACTGCCTCGTTTATGGGAAAAATGTCACCTTATATTTACCATGGGAAAAGAATGTATCCATGATCTTCCTAATCATCCCTATATTATATCATCAATCACCCATGACAAGAATGAAAACAAAAAACATGTACCAGATGCTGCGAAGATAAGCATTAAGAGTTGTTTGTAGTATGTACCTTGAATTGACGCATGCAATGCTGCCTTTCTGCCCCACTTGAATAATTATTGGCACGAACATGCTGATATTACCCAGTTATTTGCAACAAATTGGCCCCTGCTATGAATTAACCACCTTGATGTTACAAAAGGCTATTACTTTGGCTCTACAGATCCTCGTTTTTATATTATGGTAAATAGATGATCCATTGGAAACTGTATTGATCCCATGAGGAATCCACTTAGTGAAAGATAAATATTCTAATAGCAAATTACTAAAAGATTCACTCAAAACTAATGCATTTAATTTCTGAAAATAATATTACAGCTAGATATATTGACAAAGTGGAATAAGATAATTTCAACATAGTAGTGTTGAAACCACAGTAGCCTAGTGCCAGGACAGAGAATTTTAGCATATTGGAGTTCTGTTTGTCACAATGACATGATAGTCTAAAAATCCTATATGAGGATCACATTTACATTTGAATCCAAAAAAGTTGAGGTTTCTGGTTCCTGACAATTTTATTATCTATGAAGGAAATTGAAATAGTAATTCGAGGATATTAGAGACATAAATTGTGTCCTTTAGACATAAACATATAAGTGCAAATTAGACTATTTTCGTCAATTCTCATTAATGGCTCAGCTCCTCTGCCTCGTCACTTTTTGAATGTTTTAGCACAAAATGCCAACTTTATCCATGTTTGGTTACTGTGAGTTCTCATGCAACTACTACTTTGATTTCTTCTAGAAAGTAGGGAGCACAAAAGTATATTGTTTCTCCTAAAAGTTAAATACAAATCCTATGCTATTCAAAATCCATATTTAGAAAGAACTGAAAATATCTTATTTCTATAAATTCTATCCTTGTCTATGTTTTTATCTATTCATGGTGCATCTAATTACAAAAATAGTTAACATTCATGCCTAATATAAAATCGTACAAAACTAGAACAAACAAGCTCTATGCAACTCATCCAGTAGAGTGATCCCAGGCTTTGGAAACTTGTTCTTGATGATGATCTGATTTACCACTTTATAGTCAATGCATAAGAAATAGGATCTACCCTTCTTCCTAGATAAGATCATTGGTTTAGCATAGGAAATTTTTCTAGGTACACTTGTTCCAATTTCTAGAATATCTTTCACAAGCCTTTTTCCTGTCTAATTCCCATTTGCAATGCTATGAAGATGTAAGCAATACCGAGATGACCCATAGAAAAAGGTGTCAACTGTTAATATCTCTAAATTATTAAATTTGAATTTTCAAGGAGAATATTGATCTAATTTTAACTCTCCTATATAAATTCAGTGAGGATTGATATATTCTAGGAATAATTTATTATGACAGGTTTCTTCCTACAAAAAAGAATATGCAACTATGGTGGTTGAGAAAAGAGGTCGGAAGATGCGCAAGAAATGTGATTGAAAGCAGGGAGAGGACCGTTGGCATTGGAAAGTCAGTGGACTACGGTACTGATTTGCTTGGACTAATGATGAGTTCCAACAAGAAACAAGGAGGAAAAGTGCAGAATAAAAATTAAACATGACAACAGATGAAATAATTTCTGAATGCATAACTTTCTATGTAGCTGGATAGGAAACTACAACAATCCTCTTGACATGGACCATGATCTTGTTGGGAATGCATCGGGACTGGCAAGAACTAGCCCATAAGGAGGTCTTAGAAGTGTGCGGGAAAAACGGTTTTCCAAATGCTGACACTGTGAATGGCCTAAAGATTGTAAGAATAAATAGCATTAACCCTATCCAAATTTCATGTTTTTTCGTGATGGTCTATAAAATGTTTAGTTTCCATACTATTCTATTTAAACTCTTTGAAATGCTGGAATAAATAGAAGAGGAAGATTTTCAGTTAGTCCGTGATTCCCAGATATTTGTTCTATTCCTCAAAATTATTAAGACAAACCTTTATTAGTAGATTAATATATGTTGTACCCTTACTATTGCAGATGGGGATGATTTTCAATGAATCCTTGAGACTTTATCCACCTATAGTGGCACTGGACCGACAAAGAGATAAGCCAATGAAGCTTGGCAGACTCTCAATTCCTGCAGGCACTCAACTTCAGATTCCAATCCTTGAAATGCACCACGACCCATCTTTGTGGGGAGACAACATTTACGAGTTCAATCCAGCGCGGTTCAGAGAAGGAATTTCAAAAGCTGCCAAGCATCCAATGGCATTCATGCCATTTTCATTAGGCCCAAGGATTTGCATTGGTTAGAACTTTGCACTATTAGAGGCCAAAGTAGTACTGGCCATGATTCTTCAACGGTTTTCCTTTGTAATTTCACCCAATTACATCCACACACCTGTACATTCATTCTCACTTAAACCCCAGTTTGGAGCTCAGGTCATTCTCCACATGAATTAAATTAAAAATAATGAAGAATCGTGAGCAAACATTTGTCATTTTGAAATCTTGAACCGTGACAATTTAGTTCACGTGTTATGAAAATGTAGTTAAGTAAACAAACAAATGTGTTTGATATAAAGCATAGTATGGATTTTAATGTTATTATAACGTGAATTGGGTCCGTATGTAACGTTAATGTTAATTGACCATCACGCACAGGCAACCTTTTCATTTTGCCATTTTCATCATAAAATCTAAATTTCCAACATTTTATATTTAATTGAAAGAGTTGGGAATTCATATTAAAGTTCAAGCTTTAAATTGTTTTTTAATTGAAGCAAAGCAATTAGCTTCACTTAGAAGAAAAATAGGCCACAAAATGTTTAAATACAGAGTATGGTTTATGATGTATGGCAGGCAATTCTTGAGCTTGGTTGAAAAAAAAATCTTTTTATATATCAATCCTTGAAATTTAAGAAAGAGAACAACACCTGATTTTTAATGCTGTATCCAACTCAGATGGATGGTGTTTCTCTTGCACTTAAATTGACTTAATTCTAATTGTCAATCTCCAATACATGTTAAAACTGATCATGTTCTAATGAAAACCAGAATTCTCATTTGGCAGGAATTTTTGTATTGAACTTTGACATTCATAGCAAAGATCTTTCTGATATGTAGATTATTTATATTATAGTGTAGGGAGGAAAGTTTATATCTTGTTCATTTATTTTATTTTTACAATTAATTTTGATCTATTTATAAATATATTGTTTTTATGTATAATTTATCTTGTTTTATATGTACGTTGATTTTAACTTTAACTCTAATTTATTCAATCCATCACTTATCTTAGTACATTTATATCACCCTACACTAGACCATAGGCATGGATCTACCCTCTTGACAAGACTGTCCACATGACCTAAGCCTCCTAATTCAAAAAAATATATTCTTATTTCTCAAGCCAAACCTTTTAAGGAATATAATCAGTAATTGTTGGCTTCTAGACCAAACAATATGGATGGATACTGTAATTTAAATAATTATTAGTAATCAAAGCAATCAAGGAATCATAGAATAAAAAGGAATTAGAATCTTGCTTGTATTGCATGAACAATTACAGAAGCATATTTACATAATTGACTTATCATCTAGGTATCTTGCATGTGTTCAAACATTTTCCTCAACAACAATGATTGATTAGTTATCAAGGAAGTTTCACACTTTCTCTTTGTACATTGGTAGTCTCCCCAAGGTGCTTTTCAACACCACCCACCTTTAGATACACAAGTATCGAAGAGTAGGGGAACAAAGCACATTAGGAGTATCAGATTATGGTCAAGGTCTAGTAGAGTTTGTATAATAGATGAAAACCCAAAAACTAGTGCAAAAAATAAATACTACCAACTTGTAAATACAAATGATTAAAGAAATCAAAATAGCACCATAAAGTTACAATGCTCAAGAAGCAAAATAGCATTAATAGAGTTCAAAAACATGAAGCTATATAAATGTAAAAAAATGTCTCAAAACTAGTTATGAGAACAAATATAAATAGACTAAATTAAAAAGAGGAGGTGACAAATAATATCAATGAAAGTACATCACAAAACTCCAAAAATAAGAAAGTGTAACACCCATGAAAGATGTTGGCATGTCCCCAATTGAGACCCATTCTCAACTGGGTGGGAAAAGTGTTTTTAAATGCTAAATTCAATTTTATAAATAATATTAAATAATAATATAAATATAAATTTAAACAATACTGGCTGACCCATTTGGGAAGGTGCGCAGGAAGCATATTTATATTGGTTTCATCTGTTTGAAGGGGATATCATGGATTGAACGCATAGTTCTTTGATCTACAGAGATGGAAACCTCTGGCGATCTACTCCAGGTGGGACGCAAACTTCTCCTGGAGGCTGTGAGTCCAACCTCCCTTTTACTGCTATTTGACTTCGCATATTTTCCCTCTTCAGGAGCCTGGCGCTGGTCACACTCACGAGGAAAGGAGCGATTGAGAGTTTAAATTGTGATGGAGCCTCTGGCTCTCGTCACAGATACTACTCGATCTCATTGGTGATTACACACGGGTTCACCACGATAGGCACTCTCAAGCCATCCATGAGTTTGCATACGCATTCCACGCGACAAGCTAGACCAGAAGGCAACGAAGACTATAAACAGGACCATTGCATGAGCATCACGAGGTGCTTGGTAATTCGCCCTAGGTGCCACTGGTAAGGGCACACATATATCGTGATAGCGCCCTCAATGAATCACGGGGCTCAGTCTTGATTATCGCATCCATCCAGTCACATACCAGCTAGCGCATGTTCATCTATGGCTAACTTGCATCGCAAATACTCGGCATTGGAAGATAAGCTTGATTGACTCACCCTCGGGTATCATTTATCATTGTTGTGTCGTTTCAATTGGCTTATTCGTTTAGTGTAATTATCCTCCTTGCTACAGTTAAGTCTTCCCACAATTTGGTGCCTATCAGGAATCGAGTCATTCGAGTTTTATTCATTGAATTGAGCTTGCATCCAATATCGTGTGTGGGTGCTACCATAATAATAGGTTACATTTTTTCGAAATTTTAATTTTTGTTGAATTTCGTATTTTAAAAAAATATAATTATTTAAGTTTTGAAAGGTTTTATTTAAAAGATTTTATCAAACTTTCTTAGATCAAACTCTTTTGGATAGAATACTGTTAGCTTTAAACTATACTTATAATATAGTCTCCTCTACACCTATTAAAATGCTAATAAAAAACCACTTTTGATTTATTTTTTGAGGGATCAAATAAATTCATTTTTTACAATTTATGTTTTGTAAGGATGTTGTATTTATTATAAGTTTCCCAAAAAGTATAATTTTTAAATATATTTAATTTGATTATTATATTTATTTTTTATTTCTTCTGAATGTAGGTTTTTCATCGAAAATCAAACTATTTGTTTTGCATATGTGGAAAAATAGTAAATTACCAAAAAAAGTCTGAAAACATAAATTCTCTTGGTATTGATGTCCCTGATCCAATAAAAAAAAATGAATTTTGATACCTATGTTTAAGTTGTAATTGGTTTCACTTCAAAACTTAATTAAGAAAAAATATTCAATAAAACACTATGAAACCAAATGAGGAGCTAGATATCGTAGTTACAAATTTAAATTCGAAAAAACTAAAATTTTATCATTCATAGAAAAAAAATTATGTGTTATACAGTAAACATCACTCTTTAAAAGTGTTGTTTATTGTTAAAAACTAGATATCGAAGGAAATGGAAAATAAATGCAATTTGATTACAAAATTAAAATATATATATATATATTATCTACAGATAAAATGTCACAAATCACTAGTTTGCATCATCTTCAAATTCCTCATGCTTTAACAATTATAAGTTTTTGAAATTGAAGAATTACTTTAAAAAGTTCAATTCAATGTCAAATTTGACCAAAAAGTGTAACTTGCTATTGTGAGTCACCCGTGTGTTGTGTCTTGGACATTCATTGTTTCTGCAGTTATTATCTGATGTTGCTATTAGGAATTACTATGAGTAAATTTGGGCTCGATCTTTTAGGATTCTCTATGAGCAAACGTATTACTGTGATGTTCATTTTGATCAAAATCAATCAAACTTGAGCAATTGTTATTAAGTGTTGTATATTTGTTTCCTTATGTGATTGTTGTAAGACTTTCCATCTGATGTTATAAATCTAAGAATAAAATCAAGTATTGTCCTCATTTATTGTTGTGTGAAATCGGTACATAACATAATACATTGGTGTCTCTTAGAAGTCATATGTTAATCGTTTTATAACTGAGCATTCATCTTTGTTGTGAATAAATTGGGTTGGAGTATTACAGTGGTATCAAAGCCTCAATTCTGCCAACCTATGGATTTGATTGTGCAAATGGGTGAGGAGGAGGAAGATGATGAAGTGGTGGTCTCCAAAATTGCTAGATAGCATGAAGGGTATAAAAAATATAAGGATCTTTTGTCATACCAAGAATATGTAAGAATGATGGGAATGGCTATACCTATGAATGAGGAGATTATCAACATCTTTGATGAGTACTTACATGAACCTGAAGCTATCAAGGAAAAAAAATCTTTTGATGGTTACTACATGAGGAAAAGAAAGGAAGAGGAAGAAGAGTCAAATCGTGATGAAGACATGATAGAGGAACCCTTGCCTACGAAACTTCTTCCTGAAGAAGAGCCAACATTGTGTGTTGAAGATGTGCTAATGATTGTTGATGATAACCAAGAGACTGTTGGATTGAAAATACACTGAGAGGGGGGGGGGGGTGAATCAGTGTTTATAATTTCTTAAACATTTTAAACTGAAACTAAAAAGAGTCATACATATGTTTTCATTTTTCAGTGATAGTGTCATTCATGTAATTGAATGCAATCATATAAACTGAAAATGAGTAATGTAACATTGCATTTTAAAGCAGTAAAATGTTGAAGCAAAAGAGACAGAGAGACACAAGATATGTCGAGTGGAAAACCCTCCTGGGGTAGAAAAACCACTCTTGAACCTACTGCCTTTTTCAGGCTTTCATTTCAATAATTTATTTTGACAAAGCCTCAAAGGCTAATTTCTGAGCACCGACTCAAGGAGCACCAACCCCTCTGTTTAGAGACACCGATCTCAAGGAGCACCAACCCCTTTTCTGATTTTTAATAGAACATACAATAGTACAGAGGATCTCTCTGTTTCACTTGATTTCTGTCAAGTGCCTCTTGACAGACAATGTGTAAAACATTCAAAAGTCAAGAGTGACTTTTCAGTGTTCCACCCATTATCAAGCCTTAAGACAACTTGAGGAAAATCTTAACACTATTACAATACAGTCTCATCAAACTGTTTTACAATCATACATGCTTTCTTTCTTTTTCACTGTTTGATTTTCAATGTTTTCCCATACAGAAAACTACAAATCTGAATACACACTGTGTTTTCCAACTTTCAGCATCAAAGCACAAAATAGACTTCTAGAACTCTAAATAGTAATGCCCCTATTTTTCGTTTTTGATTTTTTGACATAATAGAACCCTAAACTCACTGGTTTTGCCTTTTTCAGAAAAACATCATTACAAATTGGAAGTATTACAACTTTCTTTCTTTTTTTTTCTCGAATTTTTCTTTCCAAAAATAGGTTATGCAAGTATATTTTTTAGGTTACATAATGACTGTTAGGTCAGGTCTGAAGTTGCAGTGTTCACCAAAAAAAGAGATTATTTCTTTTTGTTTAGGATAGAACAGTAATGACCAAGAATAGAAGAGTGAAAAAGCCTTGTCTTCACTAGAAGCCTGCACATGCAGTGCTTAAACAAATGCAATGAGAGCACATCATTTAAAAAAGAAATGATAATCATTTTTCTTGACTGGACCAGCAATGCATCATAGGTATTTTTAGCAAACAGAAACCCACCTTCAGATTTTACCCACATGAAGTAATAAAGAAGGCATATACCCAATGAGATCTAACAAGTAAGCTGCAATGAAAAAGAGATAACTGAAACCCCAACCAGCATGCAACCGAAAAGCAATAACCAAGCATTTTAACTATTACCCACAAATTGAATCATTGTTTATAATTTCTTAAACATTTTAAACTGAAACTAAAAAGAGTCATACATATGTTTTCATTTTTCAGTGATAGTGTCATTCATATAATCGAATGCAATCATATAAACTGAAAATGAGTAATGTAACATTGCATTTTAAAGCAGTAAAGTGTTGCAGAAAAAGAGACACAGAGACACAAGATATGTCGAGTGGAAAACCCTCCTGGGGTAGAAAAACCACTCCTGAACCTGCTGCCTTTTTTAGGCTTTCATTTCAATAATTTATTTTAACAAAGCCTCAAAGGCTGATTTCTGAGCATCGACTCAAGGAGCACCAACCCCTCTGTTTAGAGACACCGATCTCAAGGAGCACCAACCCTTTTTTTGATTTTTAATAGAACATACAATAGTACAGAGGATCTCTTTGTTTCACTTGATTTCTGTCAAGTGCCTCTTGACAGACAATGTGTAAAACATTCAAAAGTCAAGAGTGATTTTTCAGTGTTCCACCCATTATCAAGCCTTAAGACAACTTGAGGAAAATCTTAACACTATTACAATACAGTCTCATCAAACTGTTTTACAATCATACATGCTTTCTTTCGTTTTCACTGTTTGATTTTCAATGTTTTCCCATACAGAAAACTACAAATCTGAATACACATTGTGTTTTCCAACTTTCAGCATCAAAGCACAAAATAGACTTCCAGAACTCTAAATAGTAATGCCCCTATTTTTCGTTTTTGATTTTTTGACATAATAGAACCCTAAACTCACTGGTTTTGCCTTTTTCAGAAAAACATCATTACAAATTGGAAGTATTACAACTTTCTTTCTTTTTTTTTTCTTGAATTTTTCTTTCCAAAAATAGGTTATGCAAGTATATTTTTTAGGTTACATAATAACTGTTAGGTCAAATCTAAAGTTGCAGTGTTCACCAAAAAAAGAGATTCTTTCTTTTTGTTTAGGATAGAATAGTAATGACCAAGAATAGAAGAGTGATAGAGCCTTGTCTTCACTAGAAGCTTGCACATGCAGTGCTTAAACAAATGCAATGAGAGAACATCATTTAAAAAAGAAATGATAATCATTTTTCTTGACTGGACCAGCAATGCATCATAGGTATTTTTAGCAAATAGAAACCCACCTTCAGATTTTACCCACATGAAGTAATAAAGAAGGCATATACCCAATGAGATCTGACAAGTAAGCTGCAATGAAAGAGAGATAACTGAAACCCCAACCAACATGCAACCGAAAAGCAATAACCAAGCATTTTAACTGTTACCCACAAATTGAATCAATGTTTATAATTTCTTAAACATTTTAAATTGAAACTAAAAAGAGTCATACATATGTTTTCATTTTTCAGTGATAGTGTCATTCATGTAATCGAATGCAATCATATAAACTGAAAATGAGTAATGTAACATTGCATTTTAAAGCAGTAAAGTGTTGAAGCAAAAGAGACACAGAGACACAAGATATGCCGAGTGGAAAACCCTCCTGGGGTAGAAAAACCACTTCTGAACCTGTTGCCTTTTTCAGGCTTTCATTTCAATAATTTATTTTGATAAAGCCTCAAAGGCTGATTTCTGAGCACCAACTCAAGGAGCACCAACCCCTCTGTTTAGAGACACTGATCTCAAGGAGCACCAACCCCTTTTCTAATTTTTAATAGAACATACAATAGTATAGAGGATCTCTCTGTTTCACTTGATTTCTTTCAAGTGCCTCTTGATGGACAATGTATAAAACATTCAAAAGTCAAGAGTGACTTTTTAGTGTTCCACCCATTATCAAGCCTTAAGACAACTTGAGGAAAATCTTAACACTGTTACAATACAGTCTCATCAAACTGTTTTACAATCATACATGCTTTCTTTCTTTTTCACTGTTTGATTTTCAATGTTTTCCCATACAGAAAACTACAAATCTGAATACACATTGTGTTTTCCAACTTTCAGCATCAAAGCACAAAATAGACTTCTAGAACTCTAAATAGTAATGCCCCTGTTTTTCGTTTTTGATTTTTTGACATAATAGAACCCTAAACTCACTAGTTTTGCCTTTTTTAGAAAAACATCATTACAAATTGGAAGTATTACAACTTTCTTTCTTTTTTTTTCTCGAATTTTTCTTTCCAAAAATAGGTTATGCAAGTATATTTTGTAGGTTACATAATGACTGTTAGGTCAGATCTGAAGTTGCAATGTTCACCAAAAACAAAGATTCTTTCTTTTTGTTTAGGATAGAACAGTAATGACCAAGAATAGAAGAGTGACAAAGCCTTGTCTTCACTAGAAGCCTGCACATGCAGTGCTTAAACAAATGCAATGAGAGCACATCATTTTAAAAAGAAATGATAATCATTTTTCTTGACTAGACCAGCAATGCATCATAGGTATTTTTAGCAAACAGAAACCCACCTTCAAATTTTACCCACATGAAGTAATAAAGAAGGCATATACCCAACAAGATCTGACAAGTAAGCTGCAATGAAAGAGAGATAACTGAAACCCCAACCAACATGCAACCGAAAAGCAATAACCAACCATTTTAACTGTTACCCACAAATTCCAGTGAGGCTGAGAGAATATTCTGAGACCTACTTCCAATTTAGTGACTGAAAAACTTAACAAACTGAAAACATTTTGAAGTTTGACTGAAATGCCTTCACAGGAAACGTTATCCAAGAACCCAGATAACCATATGCAAAGATTCGATGGTATTATCATTACCCATAACCAGACAACCCAGATCCTTAACATAACTGACATGATAACCCTAAAAAAAAATTGCAGTCATGTTTTGATTCTTAGAAGCAAATATTCTTGACTATTCTAATGAAAGCAATGGACATTTTTCAAATTTTCACTTTGCATAGGAGAGAAAGAATAAACTAGTTAACATCTTGCTTGTCCAGGGGGGAATCTGCAAACCAATCAAAAGAGGAGTACCTGGAAAAATAATGTTGTTGTCAATGAATGATTAACAGACCTGTAGAAGAACAAAATAGCCACACTGCCTTCCAAAAATGTGCTAACACCCAATGGCTAGAAGCAGTGACACGGGGCGACCATTGTGCTTGACTCCTGACTACTCCTTATCATTGTCCAACAACCAACGCCTAAGAGAAAACCAGTAACGCCCAAGGTGGTGGCCAGACTATGGGCATCACAAAAATGTGAAACAACAAAGCATTTTTTCCCTAACCATACTCAACAAACAAGTGTGAAATCCTTTGCAAAAGTAGATAGGCATTTGGAGTCCGAAAAGGACAGTGATTAAACACAAACCATTATTCCATGTCAAGTCCACGGGCTTATCTAAGGGTTGCATTCCGACAAAAACTAAAACTAAAGCCTTTACCAAATTGCCAAGTCAACTGCCATCATAATAATGCCTTAAATAACATGTTTTGAAAAGACCACATTACTCACATATGTCGATTTCAAAGACTTGAAATTTTCCAATGATCAAAGCTTAGGTCACATCCAATGTGATATAAAAGAATTAACCAATGCAATATGATTTACAATGTAACATACATTCCAATGCCTTGTGAAGGTTAATGAAGGCTAGCTTCATGTAAATTTCATAATGCCTTTAACACAGTAAAGATTAATCCCTTATAATATGCCAAACCCTGAATACCGAATACCATAACTGAATTCCTTAAAGCCAAATTTTCCAAGAGATGAAAAACTGAGATGCTCAAAATAATAATAAGATTGATCCTCAAACCTATGCCACTGACTGAAGAAAGAGAAGTATACCTTGACGAATGTCAAGTTGCTTGTAACTGATCAAGCATAAGTAATCAACATGATCAATGGAGCAAATAACCAGTAATCATTATGCCTTAACAGTCACTTGTAATCTGCACATGGAGTTAAACGATCAGTACCACCATATAATAAAAATAGTGAAGTAAATGTGCCAAACAAAATATGAAACAACTGAGAAGATAACTATCAAGCCATCAAGATGCCAGATAACCAGAAGATGACATCAAGGACAAAAGCATAACAAGAGGGATTCAACAAACTCCCCCTTTGTCCTTGATGGAAAAACTAAGCCACCAAACCAAAGATAATGAACTGTAACCAGATGCTCAAAATTCTCCCCCTTTTTGACACAAGGATAAAGGGAGACCAAACAAAGATAATCCAGAACCAACTATGACATGCCATCAAATTTGCAGAAAGAATCTTTGAGCAGCAAAGTATAAGCTGCAGGAAGAGCTAACCAGCTCCCCCTATCATCAAGATAGACTGTTTAAGATAACAAGGATTGAGAGACCACTCCCAATCGAGACCGAAGTCTCTCAAAGACATCTTTAGCCAACGGTTTTGTAAAAATGTTAGCAACCTGTGCTTGTGTAGGAACATATTATATATATACCTCGTTGGCCAACACCTTTTCGTGAAGAAAATGGAACTTTATAGCTATATGATTAGTTCGAGAGTGCATAACTAGATTTTTTGAGATGTTTATTGCACTAGTATTATCACACAGAATAGTAATAGGTTTTGGGATTTCAATACCCATATCTGATAATGTCTGTGACATCCAAATTACCTGAGTGTAGCAAGAAGTGGCAGCTATATATTCTGCTTCAGCAGTAGAGAGCGACACAGATTCTTGTTTTTTGTTGTGCCAAGCCACGAAACGATCACCAAGAAAGAAAGCAGCGCCACTAGTGCTTTTCCTGTCATCTAGACATCCTGCCCAGTCAGAATCAATATAAACTATTAAAGAGTAGTCATTGCTTCTTGGATACCAGAGACCATAATCAATTGTTCCTTGTACATAGTTAAGAATTCTTCTCACAGCATTGATGTGAGATTCTTTAGGAGCAAATTGAAAATGAGCAACCATGCAAATAGCTTGCATTATGTCAGGTCTTGAGGCTATTAAATAGAATAGGCTGCCTATTATTGACCTATAATCAGTTGAGTTTATAGTAGGGGAGTCATCAACTTTGCTAAGTTACAGCCAGTAGCCATTGGGGTGCTTACTGGACGACTTTCATCGATTTTAAACCTTTTTAACATTTCTTTTGCATACCTTGCTTGAGATAGAAAGATGTCAGAGTCAAGTTGTGAAATCTGGAGACCTAAGAAAAATGACAGTTCTCCCAACATTGACATTTCGAATTCAGATTCCATGATTTGTGAGAATTTTTTACTCAAGGCAACATTGTTGCAACCAAAAATGGTGCCATCAACATAAATTTCAACAACAAGAATATCAAATCCTTCAATTTTAACATACAAATTGTTGTCAACTCCTCCTCTAATGAACCCTTTTGACAGTAAATGACTGTCCAATCTAGAGTACCAAGCTCTAGGAGCTTGTTTTAGGCCATATAGAGCCTTTTTCAGCCTGTAGACATGATTTGGTTTATTTTTACATATAAACCCTTCAGGTTGTTCTATGTAAACTTCTTCTTCTAATTATCCATTTAAAAAAGTTGTTTTTACATCCATCTGATATATAGTGAAATTTTTTAAAACAGAATATGCCAAGAAAATTCTAATGGATTCAAGCCTAGCAACAGGAGCAAAAGTTTCACCGAAATCAATACCTTCTTGCTGAGCATATCCTTTGCAGACATATCTGGACTTGTTGCAAACAACCTGACCATTTTCATCATGTTTGTTCTAAAGATCCACTTGCCACCTATGACATTTTTGTCATCTGGTCTTGGGACTAGATCCCAAGTCTGATTTTTTTTAATTTGATTAATTTCTTCCTACATTGCATTAATCCAGCATTCATCAGTTAGAGCATCATCAAAAATTTTGGGCTCAGACTGGGTGATTAAACAAAATGCAGTAAGCTCAGCTATGTGAGATTTTTCATCATAATTAATAGATTTTTTCCTTGTTTGAACTCTTGCAGATCTATCTCCTATAATCAGATCCTTAGGATGATTTCTAGCAAGAGATTTTGAAGTAACTTTGGGTTCACATTTTTCTGTGTTGATTTCAACATCTTTAGATTGTGCTTCAACAAGTTTAGGGCTTGCTGGTTTTGGTTCAGGCTTTGCAGTTTCAAAGCTCTCAATGATTATATCAAGCTCAAATTCATCCTCTTCATCATCGCGTATAGGTTCAACATCTAATAGAAGATTTTCATCAAATTTAACATTGACAGATTCAACAATTTTGTTCAGCCTATTGTTAAAGCATTTATAGGCTCTGCTGTGTGTAGAGTATCCTAAAAAGATACCTTCATCAGTTTTAGACTAGAAATTGCCTAAGTTTTCATCATCTCTTTTAATAAAACACTTATAGCCAAATATTCTGAAGTATTTAATTTGGGCAGATTTTCCATACCACAGTTCATATGGAGTAAAATTTAATTTCACTCTAATTTGTACTCTATTCAAAATGTAAACAACTGTATGAACAACTTATTTCCAGTAGATATTTGCCATATTTGCTTGATTTAGCATGGTTCTTGCCATTTCTTTGACAGTCCTATTCTTTCACTCAACTACCTCGTTTTGCTAGGGTGTTCTAGTGGCAGCATACTGTCTTTTTATGCCATGTTTGTGATAGTAGTCTATGAATTCTTGTGAGGTGAATTCACCACCTTTGTCAGATCTTAAACACTTCATTTTTAAGTCTGTTTCTCTTTCTACCAATTTTCTAAACACTTTAAAGTGTTCAAAAGCTTCTAATTTACTCTTGAGAAAAGTAACCCATACCATACGAGAGTAGTCATCAACAAACAACATGAAGTATTTCTTACCATTTATGGATCTAGTCCTTGTAGGACCACATAAGTTAGTATGAACAATTTGTAGAGGCTTTGTAGAAAAATGTTCCTTGGACTTAAAGCTTTTCTTGGTTTGCTTTCCTTTTAGACACTCTTTACAAACAGCTTTGTCAGGTTTTCTAAGAGGGGGCAGACCTCTTACATTTTGATTTTTGTTGATTCTTACCATATTGTCAAAATTAATGTGGCCTAGTCTCTTGTGCCACAGCCAGCTTTCTTCTACCTGACCCATTAAGCATATACCATGATTGTTCTCATGTCCAGAGGTTTCTAGTAAGTTGTAGACATTTCCTTTAGTCCGCTTTCCAGCTGCAACAGCTTTACCAGACTGGTTTTTGATTTCACATTCTTGTGAAGTGAACAGGGCTTGATAGCCACTGTCACAGATTTGACTAACACTCAGAAGATTGTGTTTTAATCCTTCTACATAATAAACATTTGAGATTGGACTATCTTCATTCAGTAACAAAGAACCTCTTCCTTTGATTTGAATTCCAGAGTTGTCTCTGAACTTTACATATCTGCCAACATAGTCTTCTAGATTTGTAAATTTTTCTTTGTCACTGTTCATGTGATTTGAACAACCACTGTCCAAGACCCATAGATCCTTCTTCTTAGAGTGAAAATCAAGTTGAACAAGCATAGTTTGTTCAATGTTGTTAACTACTTTGGGTTTCCAAACTTTGATGGTTTTCAGCTTTTTATTTTGCTGATCAGCATTGCATTGCTTTGTTGAATGACCCAAAGATTTACAGATAAAACATCTAATTTGTCTTGCAAAACCATGATTCTGCCTAAAGCCAAATCTAGGAGTTCTAGTATTCACAAATCTGCAAGAATTTACTTTGTGACCAAATTTATTGCAGAAGTAACATTAAAAATCAGAAAAGTGGTTGGTGCTCCTTGAGGTTGGTGTCTCTAAACAGAGGGGTTGGTGCTCCTTGAGTCGGTGCTCAGAAATCAGCCTTTGAGGCTTTGTCAAAATAAATTATTGAAATGAAAGCCTTAAAAAAGCAGCAGGTTCAGGAGTGGTTTTTCTACCCCAGGAGGGTTTTCCACTTGGCATATCTTGTGTCTCTATGTCTCTTTTGCTTCAGCACTTTACTGCTTTAAAATGCAATGTTACATTACTCATTTTTAGTTTATATGATTGCATTCAATTACATGAATGACACTATCACTAAAAAATGAAAACATATGTATGACTCTTTTTAGTTTCAGTTTAAAATGTTTAAGAAATTATAAACACTGATTCACCCTCCCCCTCTTAGTGTATTTTCACTCCAACAATTGGTATCAGAGCCTTGTCTTCACTAGAAGCCTACACATGCAATGCTTAAACAAATGCAATAAGAGCACATCATTTAAAAAAGAAATGATAATCATTTTTCTTGACTGGACCAGCAATGCATCATAGGTATTTTTAGCAAATAGAAACCCACCTTCAAATTTTACCCACATGAAGTAATAAATAATGCATATACCCAACGAGATTTGACAAGTAAGCTACAATGAAAGAGAGATAACTGAAACCCCAACCAGCATGTAATCGAAAAGCAATAACCAAGCATTTTAATTGTTACCCACAAATTCCAGTGAGGCTGAGAGAATATTCTGAGACCTACTTCCAATTTAGTGACTAAAAAACTTAACAAACTGAAAACATTTTGAAGTTTGATTGAAATGCCTTCACAGGAAATGTTATCCAAGAACCCGGATAACCATATGCAAAGATTTGATGGTATTATCATTCCCCATAACTAGACAACCCAGATCCTTAATATAACTGACATGATAACCCTCAAAAAAAATTGCAGTCACATTTTGATTCTTAGAAGCAAATATTCTTGACTATTCTCATGAAAGCAATGGACATTTTTCAGATTTTCACTTTGCATAGGAGGGAAAGAATAAACTAGTTAACATCTTGCTTGTCCAGGGGCGAATCTACAAACCAATCAAAAGAGGAGTACCTGGCAAACTAATGTTGTTGTCAATGAATGATTACCACACCTGTAGAAGAGCAAAACAACCACACTGCCTTCCAAAAATGTGCTAACACCCAGTGGCTGGAAGCAGTGACACAGGGCGACCATTGTGTTTGACTCCTGACTACTCCTTATCATTGTCCAACAACAAATGCCTAAGAGAAAACCAGTAACGCCCAAGGTGGAGGATGCATGGTGGCGGCCAGACTGTGGGCATCACAAAAACGTGAAACAACAAAGCATTTTTGCCCTAACCATACTCAACAAACAAGTGCAAAATCCTTTGCAAAAGTAGATAGGCGTTTGGAGTCCAAAAAGGACAGTGATTAAACACAAACCATTATTCCATGTCAAGTCAGTGGGCTTATCCAAGGGTTGCATGCTAACAAAAACTCAAACTAAAGCCTTTACCAAATTGCCAAGTCAACTGCCATCATAATAATGCCTTAAATAACATGTTTTGAAAAGACCACATTACTCACATATGTCAATTTCAAAGACTTGAAATTTTCCAATGATCAAAGCTTAGGTCACATCCAATGTGATATAAAAGAATTAACCAATGCAATATGATTTACAATGTAACATACATGCCAATGCCTTGTGAAGGTTAATGAAGGCTAGCTTCATGTAAAGTTCAGAATGCCTTTAACACAGTAAAGATTAATCCCTTATAATATGCCAAACCCTGAATACCGAATACCATAACTAAATTCCTTAAAGCCAAATTTTCCAAGAGATGAAAAACTGAGATGCTCAAAATAATAATAAGATTGATCCTCAAACCTATGCCACTGACTGAAGAAAGAGAAGTATACCTTGACGAATGTCAAGTTGCTTGTAACTAATCAAGCATAAGTAATCAACATGATCAATGGAGCAAATAACCAATAATCATTATGCCTTAACAGTCACTTGTAATATGCACATGGAGTTAAACGATCAATACCACCATATAATAAAAACAGTGAAGTAAATGTGCCAAACAAAATATGAAACAGCTGAGAAGATAACTATCAAGCCATCAAGATGCTAGATAACCATAAGATGACATCAAGGACAAAAACATAACAAGATGGATTCAATAGAGACACCCACCCACTTTTCAAGTATTGAAGTAATCAAACCCTATGATGACAATCTGCAATGTTTGGAAAAGTTTGATGATTTGCAAGATAAGTGCTATGTTATTGTGAAGAGTGGTTTGACTACGACTAACCCTTATGAGAAGGGATGACAAGTTTATCATGAAAACATTAAGGATAGTGAATAGATAAGAAGGGAAAACTCCATAGAGGTTGACCAAGAAACATTTGAGCTCCTTTTCTCCAAGATTAATGAATTCGTTGATCAAGGTTAATTTGTAATCCTAAGAAGGAAATTTTTGGTATGCACATGATGGGTCTAGGAGAGTCGATTGAGTTTGAGAAAGACACTACAGGGTATGTGCGGGATCATGATGGGCCAAAAAGTGGCAATGGGAAAAAAATCATGTTTTGGATCGACTCAAAAACGCGGAAATGTCGAGTTGACTTTTTTAGGCTCGGGTGTCAGTACATTCATCTGAAGCAAAGCCCAAACCTAGTTTCTACAAATCGGATATTCGATTTTTGCAAATAATATAAATAAAACAACCGACTGTTAGAAGTTCATTTCTCACAGTTTGGACACAGGCACACAAGGAGAAGTGAAAATCCAATATCCGCTTTTATCAAATATCCAATTTTAAAGGTAAGTATTTGGTTTTTTTAATGTTGTAATTGATTTTTCAAGTAGATTCTTATAATTTCAAGTAGTTTTTATGAATTGTTTTTCAAAAGTAGGGTTTCCTATTGATTTTTATTAAACTAGAGTTTACAATGAATTTTTATTAAAAATTAATGTTTTTAAATAATTAAAAATTAGTGTTGTTGATGTATTTTTATCAAAAATTAGAGTTTGTTATGGTTTTTTGTGAAAAAGTAGGGTTTTTTTTGGATTTTTATTAAAAATTAGGGTTTTTTTACAATAATTTCGTTTATATTGTGTAATTTCAATTAGATTAAGGGCGGGTGCATGGAAATGGGTAGCAATTTCGTGGACACCCTAAAAAAAAAAGTTGAAAATCATAACATGAGCGCATTATAATGCGAGCGCGTTATAACGTGCTCGCGTTATGTCTCTGTTAAACCTAGGTCAGGTCTCGGCAGCTACAAACAAATAACGCGAGCACGTTATAACGTGCTCGCATTATTAACTGTTAAAAGAAAAAAAACAAATGCAAATCTCTCATTTGCATTTCGACTGGTTTTTTTGTTGCACTCGCGGCCAAAAACCCCATAATATCGTGCTCGCGTTCTAGGAGGAGATTTTCTTCACCAACAATCCCTATTTCTTCACAAAGATGGTGCCACGACGACGAGGATCTATAAGAGGTAAGGATTCTATGGTTTTTGTTTTGAATTTGTTAGTTTTAGGTTGAATTTGATATCCATTTGTTTGAATTTTTAGGAAATGCAAATCAACCTGTAAACCCTCAAAATCCTCAATAGGAAGACCAACCAAATCCTCAAGATCAAAATCAACCGCAACATCAACCTCCTCCACCAATCACTCAACCCCCTCCTGGCACTCAACAAAATTTAATGAGTGAAATTGAGAACAACAAAAAACAAATTGAGGATTTGATCAATAGGTTGAGTGATCCAAATGGTTCAACCACAGAAAGAATGACCCTAGCAAATTCCTTGAAAGATATGTTAACAAACGTAGATTCAATTAGCAAACAAATAACTGGATGGGAAGATAGGAGGTAGGCGGCTAGGGACTATTATGCAAATAAACTATCATACAAGGATGTGAAAGATTTAAAAATTACAAAAGGTGATTTGTGCTCATTATTCATCGACCCACGCACAAATCAAAATCTTACCCTCAATGCGAAGAGGTTTCCTATCCATTGGTGCCACCACCAACAGATGAAGGACTGGTTTTATGATAAGTGGTACATGGTCTTCGATTACCCATCGTGCAACAATTTCGAGGTCTCGCAATATCTCCTTAGGAAACTATACAGTGAGTTCATATTGAACAAAATCCCAAATTATTTTGATATGAGGGATTTCCAGGGGAGAGGTGGGGGGTCAGCTTAGGATAGACCTAGTGCACAACTAGATCCTACGTGGCAAGGTAGACGAGCTCTCGCTAGGCCACCTCATGAGCACGTTGTTATGCCTTTCATTGTGAAGGAAAGTGCTGACGTAGAGACATTGCAGGCAATCAACACTTTGACCTAGAGTGTCATCCATCATACCAGCCCTATTCTACAGCGCCATCCAGGGGAGTCTTCGAGTGGTGGCCTTCGAACACATGTGTGTCAATCTTGTGGGGCTACTTGTTCACATGACCCCACCGACCCTTAGGAGACTGGTACGTAGGATCCGTCTGCAGCTATGGAGATGGAGAGAGCAGCTGACATTTTGCATGAGACATATGGCATTGATAGTTAGGTAAAAGTTAGTGCATGTGTTCATTGAATTTAATTCATTAAATTTCAATTTTGAAATGCAAGATTAACTAAAAATGTTTTATGATTTTAATAAAATTGCAGGGTCACAGTGTTGAGATTGAATACACCAGCCCCCCACCAACCTATTTTTGCAGTACACCTATCGCTAGGGTATGTAACTAGTAAACAATTATAAGTTTATTGCATATTAATGGCATTGTTTTACGAATGGTAATTTAATATGCAATTTTGGATGTTGAATAGACTAATATTAGAGGTTTTGATGGAACACTTCCCAGTGGTGGTGGATTTACTCAAACCTTCACGCAAGTAATAGAATAAAGATTTTAACTAATGAATCAAGTACTTAATAGATTTGTGTATTTTATACATGCACATCGTTGATTATGTTGAATAATTTGTTGTTTTATTTTTAGTTGTTGCAAGACGATACACCTCCGAATGTGACGAGGGCAATGGATATTGGTGTGACATCTGTTATACAATCCCCAATGGCTCTGACAGAAGAGGTATGAGGCAAATTAGTAAATTTTAATTTACATTTGTTGTTATAGATGTTAGTTAGTGAAAAATCAAACCATTATTGATTCACATAGTTTTTGTATATTTGTACGGTTTATACAGGGCTTGAGGATGCCTGAGCATGGGCGTGAGGATATTTCCCTAGTGGAGAGAGATCATGAGATGGCTGTAAGTGATTATTTTGTCAAATATATCATTTTTTATAATGTAATTTCTATATATTCATGTCTTTACTTCTTATTGTAACAATTAAAACTTCACCATGAACTAAACCCTTTGTTGTATGCCTGCATGGCAGTTTTGTACATATTTTTTATTGAACATATTTGACATTGTATGCCTGCATGGCAGTTTTCTACATATTTTTTATTGAACATATTTGACATTGTATGCCTAGATGGCATTGTATTAAGCCTATATGGCTATTTTGTACATATATTTCATACTTATATCGACATATATTGATGTATGCCTACATGGCTATTTGGTTAATACAAATATCTTTTATCGATGTCTATCCATATTTGCATTCTAAATTGATGGTTCAATAGATATGAGTTACGTGTATTCAAGTGTATACTTTACAACTTACGTGTATAATTTGTGACTTACGTGCATTCGAGTGTATACTTTAAGGATTACATGTTTTCATGCATATACCTTGTATTCGTGCATATACTTTGTTTTAATTTATGTATACTATGTATTCGTGTGTATACTTTTTGAGGCTTACGTGTTTTTGAGTACTTGTACTTCCCTTATTGACATGTACATGTTTGACTTATTCATGTGTATAATTATTAATTGGTTAGCCCTAGCATTGATCTATGTCATCCTTAATGCATGATCCTTGAGATGGAGTAAGAACACCCTCAAGGTCAAAAGGAGTTTCACATGCATTCTTCATAGGCTCATTTTGGTAGTGAAACCAAAAACCTCTTGCATCATTGAAACAAAATTTGTTTTCCTTTATAGCAGGTCTGAAGCCATTATCATTCTCCATCAGTTTTTCATGTATCCACTCCCCATTAATGGTTGTCTCATGACCTTCATGAAACCAAGCACTTATCTCATTTGTGATAGAAGAAATGTATGAAGATTTATCTTCCTCCTTATGAACCATTCATTATCATGAGAGATGGTTTCTTGTGAACCACTACTGATGAATCATGGGTCAATGAGTTTGACTTGTAAAACTACACGATTGAATCCTGATAGCAATATCACATTATTTATATATCTAAATGTGTTATTTCCTTTAGCTAAAATTTGTGCTTATACTTATGTGATTGATGTATGTTTGTGTATGGGATCATTAGTAATTTCTATTTGATGATGCTATTGTGTCTTTAAGGTTTATTTATTAAAGGGTGCATGAAACAAGTTATAAATCCTTAAAAATCTTTGAATTTCTTAGGTTTTTCTATTTGTCGAGTCTGGGCTCTGAGCTCGAGTCCAAGTCAAAAAATGGCTTGTCAAGTCCGAGGCGAGTCCTAGTCTTGTAACGCTGGTGTGAACACATCGAGGAATAATGTATATGCCGATGAAGAGAGAACCCATCCTTGTTTCCAAATAAACCATGGTATAGATATGGTTGGTCGAGATAAAACATCACTCTTCTGGATAGTTCGAACCATAATATTTCATGGCTACAAACACACCTTCATTACATGTGTGTTCTTGATCCTACTGAAGAAATGGTGGAACATGTTGTAGATCAAATATTGCAACCCTAAGTCCACAAGAAGGTTACTTGTCCTGATTTCCACAAATGTTTTTAAGATGTTCATCCTTCTTGAGTAATGTGAACTATTGATGTCATCTAGATATTTGAAACTGTCTGCAATCATGTGCAATACTGTAGAAGCTAGAGCTATATCTAATACTACAAATGACTGCTTAATGGAATCTTGATAGCAATATCACAATTTTACACATTGTAGAAAATACCTCCTACTTATCAATTAATGAGCTAAAGGGGCTCTATAATGAATGTTTCATAAGGCACAACACTTGCTGAAGGTTTCGCAAATGGGGTTGCAAGCTAAGTGGGCTTAATCTTGGGGAAAAAACTTCGTGGTTAAGCGCTTGAGTTGGAGTATACTGGAATGGGTGACCTCCTAGGAAGGCCTAGTGCCTCACCTATGTGAGCATCACCTAGATGTAATGAGTGCTAACTGGGCCATTCAATATCATTTCAAATTTGTTGCTTTAAGCAACTTTAGACTCTTCCAACCTAAGGGATCAATCCAGTGGAACATAACTCGGAGCAATTCCACGTGTTTCGGTGCAAAAGAGGACCATTCCTAGCGTAAACATACCTATTTGGATGTTTTGGAATAGCCCGCTTGGTCACACAAGGTGCAGAAAAAAAGTTGCACCACTTTGCAACTTTGCACTGCTTGTATTTGATGTTTTTTCCATCAAGTGAAAATCCGCCACCACTGGAAAACCACTCTAAGATAGCCAAAACCAAAAGAGGTTTTTGTAGACAGGCTCAATGTGATCCTATAGGATTAGATGATAATTTTCTAAGCATCGCGGTATCTTAGTAATAGCATGCTAAAGTTTGCAGCCATTTTGCACTTTGGACCCTTAAGGGATCGATCCGGTGGAACATAGCTCAGAGCGATTCTACGTGTTTCGGTGTGAAAGAGGACCATTCCTAGTGTAAACATACCTATTCGGATGTGTTGGAACAGTTCGCTTGGTCACACGAGTTGTAGAGTGAAAGTTGTACCACTTTGCAACTTTGCACAGCTTGAATTTGACACTTTTTCCATTAAGTGAAAATCCATCGCCACAAGAAAACCACTCCAAGATAGCCAAAACCGAGAGAGGTTTTTCTAGAGGGGTCCAACGCCTTTCTGTAGGATCAGATGAGAAGTTTCTAAGTGTCACGGTATCTAATTAATAGCATGCTAAAGTTTGTAGCCATTTTGCACTTTGGACCCTTGAGGGATCGATTCGGTGGAACATAGCTCGAAGCAATTCCACGTGTTTCGGTGCAAAAGAGGACCATGCATAGCATAAACATACATATTCGGATGTGTTGGAACAATCCGCTTGGTCACACAAGTTGCAAAACGGAAGTTGCACCACTTTGCAACTTTGCACTGCTTGCATTTGATGCTTTTTCCATCAAGTGAAAATCCACTGCCACGAGAAAACCACTCCAAGATAGCCAAAACCGAGAGAGGTTTTTCTAGAGGGGCCCAACAAATTTCTGTAGGATTAGACGAGAAGTTTCTAAGTGTCACGGTATCCGAGTAATAGCATGCTAAAGTTTGCAGCCATTTTACACTTTGGACCTTTAAGGGATCAATCCAGTGGAACGTAGCTCGGAGCGATTCCACATGTTTCAGTGTGAAAAAAGACCATGCATAGCATAAACATACCTATTCGGATGCGTTGGAGCAGTTATTTTGGTCAGACGAGTTGCAGAGCAAAAGTTGCACCACTTTGCAACTTTGCGCAGCTTGAATTTGACACTTTTTCCATCAAGTGAAAATCTACCACCACTGGAAAACCACTCCAAGATAGTCAAAACCGAGATATTTTGTAGATAGGATCAACTCGATCCTATAGGATTAGATGAGAAGTTTCTTAGCGTCACAGTATCTGAGTAATAGCATGCTGAAGTTTGCAATCATTTTGCACTTTGGACCCTTAAGGGATCGATCCAATGGAACATAGCTCGGAGCGATTCCGCGTGTTTCGGTGCGAAAGAGGACCATGCCTAGCATAAAAATACCTATTTGAACGTGTTGGAATAGTCTGCTTGGTCACATGATTTGCAGAGCGAAAGTTGCACCACTTTGCAACTTTGCACAGCTTGAATTTTCCACTTTTTCCATCAAGTGAAAATCCGCCACCACGAGAAAACCACTTCAAGATAGCCAAAACTGAGAGAGGTTTTTCTAGAGGGTTCTAACACCTTTCTGTAAGATCAGATGATAAGTTTCTAAGTGTCACGGTATCCAAGTAATAGCATGTTGAAGTTTGCAGCCATTTTGCACTTTGGACCCTTAAGGGATCAATCCGGTGGAACATAGCTTGAAGTGATTCCATGTGTTTCGGTGTGAAAGAAGACCATGCCTAGTGTAAACATACCTATTCGGACATGTTGGAATAGTCTGCTTGGTCACACAAGTTACAGAACAGAAGTTGCACCACTTTGCAACTTTGCACTGCTTGCATTTGATGCTTTTTCCATCAAGTGAAAATCCGCCACCATGAGACAACCACTCCAAGATAGCCAAAACTGAGAGAGGTTTTTCTAGAGGGGCCCAATTCTTTTCTGTAAGATTAGATGAGAAGTTTCTAAGTGTCATGATATCCGAGTAATAGCATGTTGAAGTTTGCAGCCATTTTGCACTTTGGACCCTTAAGGGATCGATCCGGTTGAACGTAGCTTAGAGCGATTCCACGTGTTTCAGTGTGAAAAAAGACCATGCCTAGCGTAAAAATACCTACTCAAACATGTTGGAGTAGTTAGTTTGGTCACACGAGTTGCAGAGCGAAAGTTGCACCACTTTGCAACTTTGCACTGCTTGAATTTGACACTTTTTCCATCAAGTGAAAATCCGCCGCCACGAGAAAACCACTCCAAGATAGCCAAAACCGAGAGAGGTTTTTCTAGAGGGGCCCAATGCTTTTCTGTAGGATCAAATGAGAAGTTTCTAAGTGTCACGGTATCCGAGTACTAGCATGTTAAATTTTTCAGCCATTTTGCACTTCGGACCCTTAAGGGATCGATTTGGTGGAACATAGCTCAAAGCGATTCTACGTGTTTCGGTGCAAAAGAGGACCATGCCTAGTTAAACATACATATTCAAAAATTTTGGAACAGTCCACTTGGGCACACAAGTTGCAGACAAATGTGTACAAATTGTTTACATGACCTTTATATGACCTTTTTCACATTGTTTACATTTCAAAATTCAAAGTTTGCAAATTTTCCTACTCAAGGCATTTACAGAACAAGGTGCTACTACACCAAACATGAACTCCAACCTTACAATATTTGAGTATATCTCATTATGTAATTAAATCTTATTACAATGCCTTTGGCACTTCGTTCTCTCAGATCTTTTACAATGTCACTCATACATTCAAGATTCTCTTTAAATGTCTACATCATAGGTGCTCATTATGAAGTTAACTTCAAATGAGTAACTTGAGATTCCCTCGCTAAGCTTCACACGCTCTCTTATAATGGCTTGAAATCAAAATTGAGATTTTTCAAAATCATCAAAATGAGTATGTTGCATTGCTTTTTTGGCTGAGATTCTCTTTGATGGCTCTTAAATCAGTATTTTCTGCAATGAAAGATCAATCAACCTTTAGTAGTTTACTTACAAATATGCAAAGTAAAAGAGAAAAAGAAAGAGCATCCAAAATGGAAATGAAATAAAAATAGATGGAAGGCACTTATAGATGTTGCATGCAGACATCAAAATAAGGATGTTGCATTGCTTTTATGGTGGACATTCTCTTGGATGGCTCATATATCTGCATTTTTTGCAAGGGGACACCAATCACTGTAAAAGAAGATGATAACAGTGGCATCAAAAAAATTAATGTGCATACAAGTATAAATTAATAAGAACCAATGTGCATATACTTACAAATTAATCCAATGAACCATCCAGGTCTGCTCTACTCTTTATTGTGTCAAGTATTGCCTCATGGTCAGACTCATGGACCTTCCATAACGTCTTGTTCAAAGGTCTACCCCTATATTTGGTCAAATGAACATTGGATGCCATGACAAGGTTTGAGTAATGAAGAATCTTACGATGCATGTCAAATTCCTAAAATATCCAATGTTTAACACTCGAATGTGGGTACCTTCTAAGCCATGTTCCAGTAACCACAACTAAGCCTGTAGGGTATTCGATATTTTCTCCATCTATAACTGGGGCCTCCAATTTCTTTTTGGTCTCAACACAACGACACAAGTAATAGTCTATGCCCTCTTCATTGTCTTCATCTGCAATAATTGCATAAACATGCCTTGCATTGATATGTGCAAAAAATCTCTTGAAATTTGTCAACATTACGAATACAGTACAAAGTAAGATAACGATATGGAATTTCAACAACTAAGAAAGTAGATATATCACTTGGTTGAACTAGATCTGATACGTGGTCAAAGTTGACCGATGATTCCATCTGTGTTAGTTCCAATGTCATCGGAGGGCGATACGTGTGAAATGGGATAAGATAACTTGTGAACCATTTGTCAACCCACTCCCCTGACTCACAATCATTCTAGGCTTGCATTGTACATGAAAAACAAAAGCATGCCATCTTTCATGTATCGATACTCCATGAACCTGCATTTGAGCTAAGGAAAGAGTGTACCTCACTCGATCTTGTTAGTGTACAATAGTCTTCATATGGTGCAATGTTAGTATCATCCATCAACCAAAAAAATCTATGAACTGAAGACGTACCTTCATTACCTGGACCCATCAAAGCATTATACCACTCGATGATTGATTTTGCATCTATCAACTTTGCACTGTCTTTATACTTTAACTCTTCTTGTGCTAATGCTCTTTTCACGTATGCTCCTGCACCATCATGCTCCCCCTTTCCATGTTCGGCCTCACAATAGTTCCACATATGTTGAACACCTGTAATGACATGCATCCTAGACAACCAGTATAACATGCGCAAGTTCTTGAACTATCCTGCACAATTATCAAACCATCCTCTATAGAATATCTGGCCATCCTCTATTTCACATAAATTTTTTGATAAGAACTCTCTTGAAGATTTTGGTGGGGTTTCTATGCCACAATCCTGCAAAACATCGTTAGTATGCAAATCTAAACATATAGAATGATAAACATCATAATGGTTAGAAAATTCAATATGTAGTCTACAACAACAAGTAGTGCGTGTATGATTTATCTTGACATAAAAAGGTTTAAGCATTTCAAAAAATATTTGAGAAATACTAATTTGAGGATAATTATTTTCAAAATTTTGAAAAAATTGGGTTTGAGTCATATCCAAAAAATCCTTTGGATGTGGCTCACGATTCTGACTACTAATTCTCCTTCTTACCACATCCCTTTGATTCAGAGACGACCTTGTGTTATTCTTCCAATACTCTTCAATTAGTGTTCTCAAGGCTTGGACAACTTCTTTATCTTTTCGTGACAGTCTCCCCAAGAATGCCCATAATTCATTTGTATCATTTCCCTCAATTCTTTTTCGCCTTTGAATAGCTCTCGATAAAGTTTTTCTACTAATTCTTGTTTGTTCACTAGTCTTTTTAATTAGACGAGTTCTCTTTGTTTGACAGCTTACCAAAGTCAATGTAATGACACATCGAGTGACATTACTATCCTTTGAGCGTGAGGTCTTACCCACACTCTCATAAGCATCCATTAGATTCTTCACAATAGTGTCTTCACTCGATGCATTCGATGTTCTCAATCCAAGAGTCTTCATGATGTTCCTATACTTTACACCCCGCATCATTTCAACAAATAGTTGACATCTTCCAGTCTCATTTAGCCTTTCAAAATATCGTTCCCAAATCTTATCAACATATCTTCTACAAGTGCATCTTGAAATCTTACCTTCCATGTGCTGCAATATCTCATCATCAATATTAATCAAATACTTTGGCTTTCTACGCAAAATTCTAGGTGGTGTTCTCCTAGGTACATACATCTCAACATTAGGAATTTCATCAATATTTAATTGAGGTGGGCTAGATTGCATACCTTTGATCGAGGGTGGAGAAGAAGACATACCTTGAGGTTCACATGGGGATGATGGCATACCTTCTTTGTCAATTCTGAGTAATGATGTACTGTCAACTTGAGATGTGTTGGATGGTGTCCAACAATATTCACTTGTGGTACATGGTGTCCCTCCATATTCACTTGCAGTAGATGGTGTTTTCCCATACTCACTTGTGCTAGATGGTGTCCCTCCATATTCGCTTGTGCTTAATGGTGTCCCTTCATATTCACTTGCCGTAGAGGGTGTGTCTCCAACTACGGTATTTGAATCTGTCTTACGATGATGTTTTCGCATTCATGCCTGTTGTGTTGCCAATTCCCGTTCTCTTTTTGACGGTTGGGGTTCCTCTACAATTGGGTTATTTTCATCAATCATTTCCTATTTCTTCTTTTCATGATATTCCACCACCCGAACTCTCTCATTTTCTTTCAAGGTTTCATTCTCTTCATCTGTTAGTTTCCTCTGTCTTTTTCTTTGGCATGGCAAATAATTTTATCTATACCATGGTAATGAGATGAATATTAGTTCCTAAAAAAATGTATCCATTCAAGTTAATTGAAAAATATATGTCATTGAAGGCATCAGTTCTGAGGGCTTAACATTACGTTTGAAGGGAGCAATTGAAAATTTTCTGAAACTACTCATTTCAAGCCAATCAAGGGTTTGAGTAGGATTTAATTATGAAATGACCATCCCACCTAGTGTTATGACTTGTTTCTCAGTGGGATGGCATGTACATTGTTAGAGTAGGGTATTTTATTGTTGAACATGCCTTGTAATGAAACTAATGACAACAAGATGGGGTTCTTAGCTCAAACAAGCACTTTTCCATGAGAATTTGAGGAACCAAGGAGTGATTTTGAAAAAGTGTTGAAGGAGTGGTCTATGTAATGAACTTTTGACCTTGTGCAGGGTATTTTGAATATTTTTGATGCTTTGGAATGGTCTGAGAAGGCCCGGGTATAGGAGTTTCTATAAACCCTCCCTCTTTGCATTGAAAAATGGGGGGTTTTGTATTGGAAGCCTAGTTGAGTGGGTAAGGTCCTAAGACCTAGAAATTATCTTGTTTTGAGACCTAATTAAAGACTGCTTTTGGGTTTGGAAGTCTAGTGTGAAGATCTAAGGTTAGTTCCTTTGTAAAATTGGCCTACTTGGAGGCCTAAAATACTGAAAAGGTCAATTTTCTTAAAGTTGTCCCAAAGGAGTCATGTGATGGGTTAAGGTATGTCTTACAACTCTAAAATGGGTGCTACAATCATTCTTTTATTTTGCTCATGTTCTGGAAAGTTTTGGAGTTAAGGGCCCAAAACTGGTTTTGCACAGTAACTAGATTCTAAGGGTGAAATGTGGGAAATAATGTTTCTTTTTGTTGTCCAGCTTGGAGGAGTGTTGGGATTGGTCCATTACACCTTTTAAATATTCTTAGATGCCTCTTGAAGGCAAGTTGACATCTTCAATGGTTTTGGGTCCTCTAACTTTGCATCAAAAATGAGTATCACAGTTTGAAGTGTGTGCATGGTTTGGGAGATACATGTGACAGTTTGCAGATGCTTTGCTACTAGTAATGTGGATAGTGAACAAAGGAACTAAGTTTGTGTGTAAGGGAAAACTTCTGAAAGGTTTCATTTTTGGTTGATGTTTTGAGGAACCTAGTTGATTGTAATTAGTTATTTTCAAGATTTTCAAGGTGTTTTGAAGGTCCTTAAGGAATTGGGAACTCTTAATGCTAATTTGAGTATACGAATCAAATGTTTTGTGAAGGGAAATATAGTTGAATAAGTGTGTCAAGAAAGGTGTCGATTTCTTCCTTTGGACTACATCAGTTTGTGCAGAGGTATTGGAAGGTGTTTGGACCCTTCAGAGGAATGGGAGAGGCTTGGAGTTGTCTTAAAAGATGAAATTTTTGTGAATGGTTTTGAGTTTCTAATCAGCTTAATGCTATGTTACAATCAATTTTATGATGGTTAATCTATTTTTTTGAGTCTGAAAAAGAGTTGACACCAAATTCTAATGTTTTGATGAAAAGATGATTGAGTTTGTTTGTTGATCTTCTTCAATTTAAGTTAGGGTAAAAAGTACCCTTGATGATTTGTGGATCCTGGTAGATGCTCTGCATCAAGATTAAAATGGTAATTGGCAAGTGTATATAATTTTTTATATAATGGTAATTTAAAATGTGCATTGACAACCTAAGGTTATAATGACAAACAAAACTGAAAGCAAGCCATAATAGAATGAAAGAAAATGTGTAAAGACTTCACATACCTTAAAAACCAAACTTTCAAATGGAGGAGTTCAACCCAATATGTAGCCTTAGCTTCTTCTTTCTTCAAACTCCACAACAATTTGACTTGTTCAAAAGCTTGTTCCCTTCCACACTTCAATTGTATATTAGTTTTCAATGGAATTCAAACTTCAATTGATATTATATGTCTTTCAACATGGAAACTCTACTATTTCATGCAAAGGTGGTAAAAAGATCATGGAAAAGGTGATGGAATGTGAAAAACATGCTTTTACACTTCACAACATCATCAAAAAGCTTTTTTTTTGTCAGAGCACGCACAAAACCAGGGGAATATGTAGATTGTGGGCCTTGAAAATCACAGGTATATCGAGTTTTTTACCATTTTAGTGGAGTAAAAACCATGCACGCATTATAACGCGCTCACGTTATAACGCGAGCATGTTATGTGAAAATTGGTTTTCTTAGTATATTTTTTAGAGTGGGAGGGAGAGAGTGGGAGAGTGGGAGAGTGGGAGATAGAGAGGGAGGGAGAAGGGGAGAGTGGGAGAAAGAGAGAGTGGAAGGGAGAGAGGGGGAGAGTGGGAGATAGAGAGGAAGGGAGAGAGGGGGAGAGTGGGAGAAAGAGAGAGTGGGAGAAGGGGAGAAGCGGAGAGTGGGAGACCAAGAGAGTGGGAGAGAGTGGGAGATAGAGAGGGAGGGAGAGAGGGTGAGAGTGGGAGAAAGAGAGAGTGGGAGGGAGAGAGGGGGAGAGTGGGAGATAGAGAGGGAGGGAGAGAGGGTGAGAGTGGGAGAAAGATAGAGTGGGAGAGAGTGGGGGAGAGTGGGAGAAGGGGAGAGTGGTAGAAAGAGAGAGTAGGAGGGAGAGAGGGGGAGAGTGGTTGGTAGAGAGAGAGGGAGAGAGGGGGGAGAGTGGGAGAAACCCTAAACCCTAAACCCTAAACCCTCAAACCTCAAACCTCAACCCTCAAACCCCAATCCCTCAACCCTTAAACCCTAATCCCTCAACCCTTAAA